>JAKUAP010000025.1:0-134727 GCA_030563005.1 Komagataea qinlingensis
GATTGATCTAAAACCAAACTTAATCCAAACACATAATCCAAACTGTATTTGTACAACAGACATTACATAATTCATTAAACGCTTTGACAACCTGTTTCACAACCTTTAATTCTCCACAATATCAAAATTTCCTGACATGCGCCGCCGGTTGTATTCCCGGCAGTCTAAAAAAGTCACGTGAATGATATCCAATGGTATTGTTTAATACTGACCAGCGTATAATACGAGGTACTGCCCATTATTATTAGATAGCAATTGTCAACTAGATTTAGACAATTTGCTAATTGGTGTTTTAACTTTTTAGTTACGCATAGTGTCGGAATTTTATTGTTTTATGAAGAGTTTATGAATCCGACCGACAGGAGGCTGATCATTGGAAGAATAACTTTCTAGCACTTTTGATCATGATATTTACGAGAACATTTGGGTACTATAATGAAGATGAAGCTACTAATAAGCTCACGATCATTTCTTATTTCCTATCTAATTCAATGAAACCAACAACAATGGCCATAAACTGATTAACATATATACTAATTATCTATTGAATGACTCATTTTGTAAACTTGATCAAGCACATTTCTGGAATAACACCTCTTCCGTCGTTGATGTATTTGCCACCTTCTGCTAAAATTTCACCACTTGAGCTACACTTCTCAACCAAACACCAACCATCAGTATGTCTGGCTAATATCTTAATATATTCACCTTTTTCAATAGTTAACTCATCGTCCAAATTCTTAGAGTACTCAAGAGTAACTTGGTAGATATTGTTATCATAGAAATACTTGCTAATCTTTGGTGTAGTTGGAATCATCCTTTGATAGACTCTTTGTTCAAGACCTTCTAATGTAGCTGATGATGAAGCTGATGGGATGATTGTTGGTTTATTTGGCAATGGTTTATTCCTAAGTTTGTTTGATGGAACAGGTTTGATCTTTGGAACATTGTGATTCAAATGTGTGAAGTCTTTCTTGGTGACTTGGTTAGAAATTGTTTTAGCACTTGAGTTACTTAAGCCATAAGTGCGATTTGAGTTACCGTATGGATGGTAAGCACTTTCAGGGAATTTTGGTAATATTGGAGATTTCTCATTAACAAGGACTGATTTTGTGTTCTTTGCTCTAGATTTGCTCAGATGGAACTCTTTCAGTGTGACAATTGGTGAATTGGGTCCAGTACTTAGACTGGCTCTGCTTGAACCACTAGACACCTGCGAATGTTTGGCAAACCATTTGCTCAAAGGTGTGTTTAGATTCCAATTTGAGCTCACAGGTCCAGTTGGCGGTTCTTTCAAACTCAATTCAGACGGAGTTTGAGAAGAAGGAGCTGTCAGAGTGTTTGTAAATGCATCTATTGGATTGTAAAATTCTTGACTCTTTTCAACTTGATAAGTAGTTTTGAAACCGTATGGTGAGGATCCATCGTGCATTGGACTGATTTTGTAGTTGTATTTATCATCATAGTAACTCTTTAGCTTCTCATCAGCTTCCTTGGAATTATTCTTTCTCTGTCTCAAAAAGAACCAAATTCCTAAAACAATTAAAGCACTTCCAATAACAGCAACTGGGATCCCAATAATTAAACCAATGTTCGTACTGTTTGAGGATGCTGTAGATGTACGGAAAAGTGAATTGGATTGAGCAACGTGGTTGTTATTGTTGTGATGAGTTGAGGAGGAGATGGTAGCAGCAACAACAGATGAGGTTGATGATTGGGGTGATTCTGAGGAGCTAGATTCCAATTTTGAAGTTGAGAACTCATTTGATGAAATTGTACTAGAACTAGTCACTTTTGTAGTGAATGTTGAGATCGTTGTCGTTGGTGTTGAATTCTTGTTCATCAAAGTGATACCATCTGCATCGTTTGCCTGAGTCATTTCTTTTTCAGTTCTCTGATTAATGACTTTTAGTTCCAGTTCTTTGATAGCTTCGACAATGGCTGTTTGAGTAGTATCCAGCACGGACGTTATTGTAGTTTGAAGTTTAACCTCAACTGTTGTGGTCATAAATATCTTGAAATCAAAATTTCTACCTTTTGGCAAGCAAGCAAGTCTTTAACTGAAAATGTCATTTGAAAGCGAAGTATTTCAAATATATACACACGCAGTGGAGTGTTTCATCCTTGTTCCATTTCATCACTTGCATATTTGACACAATCTCAGGAAACTTTTCGGCGGTTTCAGAATGAGATCTGAAACAGAGGTGAATCAACACAAAAAACAGCAATTACATCTTCTGAGATGGGGGAAAAGCAAAATAAACTTAACAAAGCAAGACCCAGAACGACTCCAGTTACAGAAAATCTTAATATGGTAGATTAAAAAAACTTGAGGCACTAAATCGACAAATAATTTTTTGGTCACGTAATCTGACACAGTGAGAGAGAGCACAAAAAAGGGAAAATAACTATTGGTTGTATAGTGTAGTGGTCATCACTTTCGGTTTTGATCCGGACAACCCCGGTTCGAATCCGGGTACGACCTACTTTTTTGCCTTTTTGGTATCTGGGGTTTTAGCTTAACTATCACCCCTTCTATTCCCCTAAATAGTAACATTAATTCCGGTAGAGCTTATATATATCACAAAGGGATAAACGTCATGAAATACTCATCAAAGAACCTCATTAAGATCGATGATTGAACAAGTCTAGTACGTATATAACAAAAGTTCCAACGTAAAATACGTTTATTAACTTTAAATTTACTCTATATAACTTGTTGATAGCAGGACTTACTTCTGCAGAACTCTAAAGATTTAATAAAAACAACAACAACAATAAAACTGACTTATCAGTACAAAACAAACCAAACATTTTTTCATTCAAGTGGAGAATAAGACATCCTAACTCAGTAAAGCCCAAACTTTACCCCAGATGGTGGTTGGAGCTTCTTCTTCTTCCCAGACAATAGCATCGATTTCCCTTCTATCGGTGTCGATATCAACATCGTCTAATTTCAAGAAGAATCTAGTTCTAAAGTAACATTGGAATGCAATCCAAATAACAACGAATAAGATAACGGAGATGTAACTAGTGAAGAATGAGGAAACATTGAAAGAACCAACAAATGCTTCATAACCGTTGAAGAAGATGATTAAACTCATAAAGAAAATAGCATAATATGCTAAACCAGGCATCAAATTAGCTTTGAATGGTAAATCATCACGGGACATATCTCTATGCTTTAAAGTTTGCATAAATCTGATATGTGCGATGGAAATGAATAACCAAGCGAACATACCAGCAATAGCAGTGATGTTTAATAGCCAGTCGAAAACAGTAGTGGCATCTTCTGAAATAACCATGAATGCTAATAAACCAAACAATGCAGAGAAGAAAACTGAAAAAATTGGAACTCCATCTTTGGTAGTTTTGGAAAAGATCTTTGGAGCTAATCTAGTTCTAGCTAAACTGTATAAAATTCTTGAAGCATAATAAACATTAGAGTTACCAGCTGATATAATAGTAATCAAAATCACAGCATTGAAAATGTCAGGTAAAATTTTAGTACCCGAGTTTTGAATAGCAATGATAAATGGAGATGAAGAAGCATAGCTGGCCGTGGAATTTAATTTTGGATCATCAAACGGAACTAATAAACCAATAAAGAACAACGATAAGATGTAGAAGAACAAAATTCTTAAGAAGACAGTATTAATAGCTTTTGGAACAGCCTTTCTTGGATTTTTGGATTCACCGGCAGAAACACCTGTCAATTCAGTACCTTGATAGGTGAAAGCAGCGTTGATTAAAGAAGAAGCCCAACCCAAGAATTTACCTTTAGCAGTACCTGGGAAAAGGTAACCTGGACCCCAAGCACCTGGATTACGCCAGTATCTGAAACCAACAGGACCAGTGATACCAGCACCACAAACCATGATGAAGGCGTATAAGATGAAACCAAGAATAGCAACAACTTTGACGGTAGCGACCCAGAACTCAACTTCACCGTAAAATTTAACAGGGAAACAATTAGTAGCAAATAAGATGACCCAGAAGATACCGATCCAAGCAGCTAATGGGACAGCGTCAGTCCAATATTGGATGATTTGACCAACGACTGACAATTCGACAGCAAAGGTCATAACCCATGAGAACCAATATAAATAACCGACAGCAACACCAAAAGCAGGACTGACAAATCTAGTGGTGAAGACAGTGAATGAAGAAGTAACAGGGATATAAGTAGCCATTTCACCTAATGATTGGGTGACAGCGTAAGCCAAAGTACCCATAAAGATATAGGCAATCAAGGCATTTACAGGACCAGCAATCGCAAGGGGGGTACCCACACCAATGAATAAACCAGTACCAATGGTACCACCAAGTGCCAGCATAGTAATATGTCTCTGTTTCAAGGATCTTCTGACTTCAGTGTCTTCGACATCACCAACTCTTTCATGTTCTATAGAGTTTATAGAGTTGGTTTGTTCTTCTAGATCTCTAGGAGCCTTTTCGAAAGAGGCCTTTGATTGGGAAGTGGAGAGGTCCTTTAGTTGAAAATTCGAGCTACTCATGATTCTCTGAATGTGGTGTGTTCAGAATATATTAGAGATGAATATGGAGAAGTCGATTCAGATGCGATTGTGATTGTCTGAACCGGACTGGGTATGTGATGGATTGAACGGAATTTGGTAGTGACTCTAAGAAAAGTTGAGGAAAAGGGAGAAGCATTTGGTTATAAATACGAAATTTTTTTCTCTCCCCTTATACAACCGACTGATAGCTGACCATACAGCCAGGAATTTAAAAGCATGAGAAAAAAAGCAGCTCTTCTCAATGGTCAAAGAAGCCTGTGTTATCAGTACTTCAACTCGGGGAAACAACAGATCAGATAGCAAAAGTGACGGCACCCGTATTTGACAGATCGCAAGGCGAGTGTGCACTGTGCTACAAGTTTCGCCTAAACTCTGACTTCTGCAAGTTGATTTGGTATCGTTAAGTACTACTTTCAGCGTTGCAAGTGTCACTAAGTACTGGACTTAGCGAGTTTCGCGAATTTGAACATGACGCAGATGCCGTAGGAAATGGAAAAGGCAGGCGAACTGGAAGAGTAGGCGAGATATAAAGGTTGGGGAATTCCCAGCTTGTGGTGATCTGTTCACGAAGACTTTGCTCTTCATAAACACTTCATGGGCTCTTTTCTGAAGGCCTAACTAGATATGGTGATGTTGGTTGTATTCCAGAGAATGCCCAAAGCAGCCAGAAAAAGAAATTAAAGACAGGGCTAAATAAACTGACACAAAAAAGAAAGAGAAATTTTTTTTGCACAAAAAGCCGTTGAAAAAGACACAACTGTAAGATTCAAAACAGGGTTGAGGGTACTATGATCTAGTAATATCGCAGTATTCTGAACTCCACACCACAATACAAAACACAACGAAGTAGACTACTTCCGTCTTTTCCTTTCGGTCTCGACGCTCGAGTCTCGAGTCTCCACCACAAGCGACTATTTTGGACTTCTTGTACGGCGCTTGGTGCATAATTCGGTGCACCACCTAATAAAACACCAGTTGTGCCGTGTCATCGTCTCATACTTAATCACTGGGTCCGAATATCACCACCCAGAACAGCAGCTTCGAAGTTAGTGCCTCCTGAGTCCTGAACTGTCTTCTCTTGTGAGTCCATAGCTGTACCATTGAACAGAAAACACTTCAGGTTCGTTACAGAAATTTCTTTTTTTGCGGTGTTGAGAAGGACCTGCATAATTCTTCAAGTAAAGACGCAACGTGACTAAATTCTGTTTTACTGAACCATTAAAAAAAATTCACCCGAATTGAAGTATCATTTCTTCTCCCGTTAACTGTTAGAACGCACTCACTCATTACTCAACACATTCAGGCATCATGAAATTCAGTCTGAATAAGAAAACAGACGATCATGAGATGACCATTGCTCGTCGCTCAAACGACACATATCCAATAGATTCCAACGAATTTGCAGACTCAACTCCAAAAAAATCGTACGGAAGTGAAGAGGAATACGCCAATGGTGTCATTGAAGAAAAGAAAGTTAAAAGAGCCTTGAAACCAAGACACGTCTCCATGATTGCCCTTGGTGGTACCATTGGTACTGGTTTATTCATTGGTATGGGTACTCCTTTAAGTTTATCTGGTCCAGTCAATGCTTTGATTGCCTATTTGTTCATGGGTTCCATAGTCTACTTAGTCACACAATCATTAGGTGAAATGGCCACTTTCATTCCAGTCACATCCTCTTTCACTGTTTTCAATGGCAGATTCTTGTCACAACCATTGGGGGTTACACAAGGTGTTATGTACTGGTATAACTGGGCAGTCACTTTCGCTGTTGAATTATCAGTTATCGGTCAAGTCATTCAATATTGGACTGATGCTGTTCCATTAGCTGCATGGATCTCCATCTTCTGGGTCATTATCACTGCGGCCAATTTCTTCCCTGTTAAGTATTATGGTGAAATCGAATTCTGGGTTGCTGCGGTTAAAGTTATTGCTATCGTTGGCTTCATTCTTTACTCTTTCATCATCGTCTGTGGTGCAGGTCCACAAGGCCCAATCGGTTTCAGATACTGGAGAAACCCAGGTGCCTGGGGTCCAGGTTACCGTTTCCCAGGTACTGCTAAAGGTAGACTTCTAGGTTGGGTTTCGTCTTTAATCAATGCTGCTTTCACCTATCAAGGTACTGAATTGGTTGGTATCTCAGCAGGTGAATCCAAGAATCCAAGAAAGACCGTCCCAAGAGCCATCAATAAGGTCTTCTTTAGAATTTTCTTCTTCTACATACTGGCTTTATTCTTTGTTGGTTTATTAGTCCCATACAATGATCCAACTTTAGAATCATCCACCAACTTCATCGCCAAATCTCCTTTCGTTATTGCTATCAACAATGCCAGAACTCCAATCTTACCACACATTTTCAACGCTGTGATCACCGTCACCATCATCTCAGCTGCCAACTCAAATGTTTATGTTGGTTCCCGTATCTTGTACGGTTTAGCAGCAAACAAAAACGCACCAAAAATGTTCTTGAAAGTCACCAAACAGGGTGTTCCATACTGGGGTGTTCTTGTCACTTCATTATTTGGTGCTTTAGCCTACTTAGTCACTTCAGACACAGCGTCCAAGGGGTTTGATTGGCTAGTTAACATCTCCACTGTTGCTGGTTTATTGGCTTGGTTATTCATCTCTATTTGTCACATTAGATTCATGGATTGTTTAAGAGCCAGAGGAATTTCAAGAAACGATTTACCATTCAAGGCCAAATTTATGCCATACGGTGCTTACTATTCTGCATTCTTCGTCACTTTAATCATTATTTTCCAAGGTTATGACGTCTTTTTTGAATTCAATGCAAGCGCATTCTTTGCTGCTTATGTTTCTGTCTTTATTATGATTGTTCTTTGGATTGGTACCCAAATCTACTACGGCGGACCACTTTTCAAACCAGTCGATGAAATCGATATTGATACAGACAGAAGAGAAATTGATGCTATTGTCTGGGAAGATGAAGAGCCAAAAAACATCTGGGAGAAATTCTGGGCCGCTGTCGCATAGATTGGTTTTCGAACCTTTTTGTTCTATAAATTAATTATAGTAATGATGTTATGATTTTTTTTTTCATTATTGAGGCTAAATCTTCAGCTACAAACTATCGGTGATGAATCAAGAGATAGAACTGTATGATTATTATCTTTTTGACTTGTGCACGTATAGAAATAATATTTAGCTTGTATGGTCATATAAAAAAGATATCTTTTGAGTTTATTGTTGAAACCTCTACAGTACTTAGATGTCAATATTAAAGTAATAATATTAATGCTAGAATTAAAAGTTTCTAATATATATGTAAACCTTGCCTATATATGTATAATTATGCTGATATTATGATAAGTGTTCATGATTCATTCTCATCATTCTCATTCTCCTTCTGATCTCTAACGACCTCACCACCACTCTCACTTTCTTCTTTATCAAGTTTTCCAATCGAACTTCCTTCAACTTGAGTTTGTCTTCTCTTGAGTCTTTGCTGTTGTCTCAATTGCTGTGCTCTGGTTAATCCACCATTAGCAATATTGTTCTGACTGGCCAGACTTGGATTACCTCTTAATTCCTGTAACAAATTTCTTGCTCTAGCCCCAACATCTTTATCATCTTGGTCAGTATTGATTTCACTAACTTCACTTTGTTCAGCAGCAGCTGGAGGCGTGATCTCTCTAGACTTTGAAGGGGAAATATCAAAATCTTCACTATTATCAATCTCATCTTCATCTTCATTATCACTGTCATCAACTCCATTGTTCTTGAGTTTCATCAGATTCTTACGAGCTAATGCCCTCTTTCTTGCTGAAGACACATTACCTTTGGCAGGTCCTGCTGCTTTTAATTTCTCTAGTAATGCATCCATAACATTCTTTTCGGATTCTGCTGTAGCGGATTTATCAGATTGTGAAGTGGATCTCGAACCTTTTGGATTTTCCAACATTTTCTTTCTCTGTTCATAAATTCGTTCTTCTTCTTCTCTTTGCAGATTTTCACGTCTTGCTTTCTTATAGTCATTAACAAAATCAACAAATTTCTTGAAGAATGAATTCTTAGCAAAAACGTCACTTGGGTCTTCACCGAAGTACTTCAATAATGATTCAAATTCAGACATTGTGATCTTAACTTGATCAGTTAATAGATCTGCCTTTTTTTTAGCATGCGGTAAGACAGGTAACACCTTAGATAAAACTTTATCACGTGGATGGAACTTGGAAGAGTCACTCAAATTACCAATATCAATTGAAGCTTCAACGTTCTTGACAGATTGTGAATATTCTCTAGAATCGGCAGCTAACTGTTCAATAGAAACTTTAGCAACTTCTTGAGCTTTATCTAACTCTTCAATAAACCTTTCATCTTCGGGATAGGCTCTTCTGATGATCTTCTCCACATAATGCAAAAAAGTGATATTATTCTTATCATTCTTCATAAAGGTCAATCTTTGCAATGTACTCAATTTGAAACCTTGAGCTTGTTTGGAAACGTCATTCATATAATTACCAACTGCTAAAATGATATCAAAAACTCTTCTTAAATGTTTTGAACTTTGAATGTTTTCAGTGGCAGCATCAACAGCTCTCAGTTTAGAAACCAAGTCATTGTAATCCTTCTCATAAGCAGTTATGACTTTCAAAGCTCTCATTCTTGAAGCCCAATATTCTTGCAAATTGTAGAATAGTTCCAAATAGATTCTATCTGATCTATGAAGTTCATTTGGATCTTTATCTGGTAATTTTTCAGATCCCTTACTCCAATAAGTTCTATAAGGTTCCAAGTTCTTTGCTAAGTTGTTTGGTATTTCGGTCAATTCTTGTTTACCTAAGAATTCAACAACCGAAGAATTCTCTAACACTGATCTATCACATCTCAAAATATTGATTACCAGTTGTTCATCAGACAGAGATGAAAACATATGTAAATTTATGGAGAATTGTTGTGAAATATCTCTTGCCAAAAAGAACAACTTATCAGCTTCACCTTTCTTCTTACTCTGAATCTTCTTGATATCTTTAGCAGGGAACATCTTTTCCAATTCATCAAAAATACCTTGGTTCAGTAAATCGTGAGCAACAGAACCAGGTGCAGATTTCTCCCAGAATGAGTTCTCAGTAGACTCGACTTTCTCCCAATGCAATTGTTTCATTTTCTGTTTTGGCCTTGGGAAACCGTCAAACAAACTTGGTGATTGTGGTAACAATGGACTTGGTGTAATAGATCTTGTATTTGGCATTGGAAATGGAGGCGGTGGAGGAGCAGGTGCACCAGCAGATCCTAGTGGAGGAAATGGAGGAGGAGGTGGCGGTGGTGGAGGAATACCACTACCCAAAGATGGAGGCAAAGGAGGTGGTGGAGGAGGAGGAGGAATACCACTTCCCAAGGATGGAGGCAAAGGAGGAGGTGGTGGTGCCGAAGAAGAGGTAGAATTCAAGATTGGTGGTAATGGAGGAGGGGGTGGTGGAGGACCACTAGCAACTGGAACTGGATTAGCAGCTGGTTTCTCTTTCTTCTCTATAGGTGGACCGGAATGTACTTCATCATCAACAATCAATGCTTGTTCAGCAACAGTATCTTCAGATTGAGAGACTGGTTCATCAATAGCTTTTGTCTTACCAATAGATGATGACAACTCCTGTAAGAAAGCAGGTTGGAATGCTTTACTGCTTCTTCTCATTCTATCAGAAACAGTAGGTTTACTGTAACTGCTGAAATCAGCCTTTGGATCTTCTTTCTTGCCTCTGGTGTATTTATCTTCAAGACTTTTCAATAGTTCAGATTGGGATTTCTGTTGAGATGATGTACTGATTGCTGGTTGTAAGATTTCTGAATCATCTGACTCTTCCAGTTCCTCAGGTCCTTCACCTTCTCTGAAATTCACACCAACCTGTAACTGTTCAGTCAATCTGTTGATTTCATCTAACCCAGTCTCAACCATATCATTGATTTTAGGATCTAATGAGCGGTAACCATTTTGTTTGATATCTGGTGAGTTGAAATCAATATTTAGATTTTGGAATTTCGTCTGTAATTCTTTCAATCTTTCCATTGCCATCAGTTTCTTTTGATTCATCAATTCTTTTTGTTTTGAACTAATATCAAACTTCAAGATATCATTGGATTCATTCTGCAGGAAATCCAATTTCTTTCTTAATCCTTCTAACTTAGTCAAATCAGCTTCTTTTGGAACCTTCTCTGGTGAACTATGAACGGAATCACTGAGGTGAGCTTCTACAGTCTTTCTCTTCATCTCAATAAAATCAGCAGTCTCTAATTCTTTAGCCTGATTTTCCAGATCATCCATTTGATCTCTCAATGCTCTCAACCTTGAATTTGGTTCAACGGCCGATCCATAACTTCTAGAAACAGACTTTATTTGAGCTTTGTTCTTAGACAAACGGCCTTTCAATTTTGAAACAAGATTAGTATTGGAACCTTTGTTAGAGGCCTCATTAGCATTCCCTAATGAAATCAACAACTCTCTCATTTCTAATTCTTGTTCATGTTTCTCAAGGATTCGTTTCCTCTTCAATTCTTCTAATTCATTGGCTAGAGTTTCATTCACTCTTCTATGTTTCAACAACAGAATTTCTTGATCTTTGAGTTCAGCAGATAACTTCATTAGCATCTCATCAGACCCCATGGCCAATTGTCTTGCCATTTCATCACGTTCAGCACTTGCTTCTTCAGCCCTTCTATTGGCTTCCTTAGCATCTAACACCGCTCTTTTTGCGACTTCGTCCGTTTGTAAGCCATCGTATAACCTATGAATGGCAACGTTCAAAGCAGCGTCTTCATCAGAAGTGGCACCCATGGTGATATTTGAAATCAAACCATCAATCAGTCTAAAAGATCTTACAGTCTCTGTACTGTCTGGACCTCTAGAACCGTCAGATTGGTTCAAAAATAAATGTTGAATAGCAGATAAGAAGTAGCCTTCAGCATCAGAATGCTGAATCTTTGTCCAAATGTTCTGAACTAATGAAATGGGGTCATTTAAATCAACATCTTCACCAATTCTTTCAGCAGTCAACAAAGTCTCATAATCCTCAGCCGCAGCATCTTCATATTCTCTGATCTTATCATTGACCAGTTCATTACCTAATGCAACGAATTTCTTGAATATTCTTTGAACACCACCAGCTTTCAATTGAGCTCTCACGTGAGTTCTGGTTTTGAAATTGTCACCACCTTCTGCAATTGTATTGATTAAGATCATAGTGATCAATGCATATTCTATTAATTGAGATTCTCCGTTAACACCAGAAGATTTGATTTCTTCACTTGCACCAACCATAGAACCTAACTTTCCTCTTCCTTCCATAGTTTGTTCAACAACTCTCAACCATTGTTCATATCTTTTCAAGCCAGAGTTCTGTTGAGTGATGATTGAGTTTCTCTTATCCAGCGTCTTTGCTTGATAATGGATATTATCTGGGGGTATTGTATTCATGTCTTTGAAGACTTGGTGATAACCGTCAGGTCTTTGATGTGCTAAGAAGATCAACATTTCAGTCACCAGTTTCCTCGTCTGCAATTTGGTTGAGATTAAAGCACCAGCAATGGCAGGGACACAGACTTTAGTTTCAAGAGCATAATTAGCATCATGACTGATCACCACCTTCAAACATCTGACAATGGAAGTTTCCTTCTCTAGAAAATCTTCATCAAGAAGGCTATTGGTAGATCTAGTATGCAGTTGTTGCAAAACAGTAGCCAATGCAATCAGACCTTGAGCATCAATGAACTTCCTAACCCAATCAACGGGCTCCGTCCTCAAACTGACCCAAAGGTTTCCCAATTGTTTTGAAGTGATTGACTTATCCATCAACAGTCTAACATAATTCTTTGGAGTTCCTGCAAATTCACCAACTTTCTTACGATCCTCCTTATTCTTCTCAGATAACAGATCCTGTCTAACAAGCATCCATTTTTTCGACAGTGGGAACTCTTTCATCTGATTCTTTGCAGCCTCTGGAAGACTTTTAAAATCTCTCTTCTCCATCAACACAGCGAACATTTCTTCAATCTTCCAACTTTCTTTAGGCTGTTCTAGATCGACGTCAATGTCAACCAATGGCATTGGATAACCAACAGATTGATGTGATGTAGATGATTGATTGCTTTGTATCCTCTGTAGACCGGATTGCTTCTTTGGTGTCTTGAATTCAGACTCGTCATTTAGGGCATTCAGCGTCCATTGAGATGATCTTCGAGAATGTCCTGGGGAATATGGGTTCATGTCATAGTTGGAATAGTTGGATTGGTTCAATGTGGTGGTTTTGCTTAATGGCAATGAGGTTTGCGATCTAGTTGAGTAAACAGAGCTCGTACTCGCCTGTCTGTTCTTCCTGTGTTCAGATGATGGTGTACCAAAGACTTCAGTATTCCGGCGTGATGCCGATACGTTGGAATGTACATGTGGTTGGGGGGCAGATATCGTGAATGGATGAGACGAGCTGTTTTCTTCTTTGCTGCTCTTTGTCGACAGCTTCCTGATGTTTGAAAGGAGCGAAGTTGATTTGGAATGCGAGTGCTCGTAATTGGTGGAGGTGGTATTGTTAGCAGTCGCGCTATTGTTGTCAGAGAACGTTGATTTGACTGATCCCTGCCTGTGGGCATCCTGAGAGTTCTTCTTGCTCATGATTGGGACTTGCAAACAGATGCGTCTGTGATTCTGGTAGGCTGTTACGGGTTTGTTTTGCGTTTGGAGAGCCGAATGCGACTGTCAGCTTTGGACAACGATAATGTTTTGGTCTTCGATTTGGTTTATTATGGTAGCAGCACAAACCGTTGGAGCCAGATACAAACGGGCAATTGATGGGAAGGCCTAGTGGGATGGGCAACCAAGCTCAGCAGACAGTAAACGATTCTTTTTCAGACCCGAAACACAGTTCAGAAGACGGGAGATGCGATGAAACAAAGTTGAAACGGTGTTGGTACTGGTACCAGCATTCATTCCACAAAAATAGAAAAAACCGGTAATGTGTCCGAGTTCCGGGGTGCGTCAAAAATTAAGTATGGCAATAGTCACATGATAGGCGTGTCACAATTGAATACCGACCAGGGTACTTTGATTCAACACCTGTTCCGACTTCGATTTCCCAATTTTGTTTGATTGTATCAATACTCCAAAAGGTTCAAAACGATCAACCTTTCCTTCATTTGAAGCTTCTCATTGCCTTGATACCCCTTTCATTGAATCCAGAATAATCAGAAACCGCAATGTCGACCGAGGAAGAGAATAAAAGAGTGTCAATGCAGGTGTCATCTCTATCGACCCAACTTATCGAGTCTATTGAGAACCAGTCAAAGTTGGAAGAGCAACTATTGCAGGTCAAGCGGGAAAATGACCAGTTGAAGATCCAGAATAAGGATGGAGAGGAATTGCGTACTAACTATCAATCTCTGCAGAAACAATTCCAAGAGATACTCCAGCATAACAATTCCTTGGGAAAGAAGCTAGTTATCGAGACGAAAGAGAAAATTGATGCAAAGGACGAGGTTTCTAAATTACAGTCTGAAGTTGAGGAATTGTCTGCTTCCTTGTTTGGAGAAGCTAATAAGATGGTCAATGATGCAAGAAGGAAAACAGCAGAAGTTGAAAAGAGAAACGAAAGTCTCGTCTCACAGTTGAAAGAGAAGGATCTACTATTGGACAATTTACAGAACCAATTGAAAGAGTTGAAAAATACGTTACATGAACGCGATGAAGAGTCTATACGATCAAGAAGAACGTCATTGGATGAATCTAAATTTAGAAACGTCAATGGATCACCATCAAACGCGTCATCTCAAGTTCAGTTACCCTTATTACCATTCCAGTCCATCTTATACTCACCAACAACCGATGCCATAAGGTTTGATTTGGACCAGTACGCAGAGTACAAGAAGTTCGCTAGAATCATACCTAATGTTGAATCTATAAGACACACAGACACTAAATTTCTCAAAAAATTAATTGCCGATGATGTCGAACCTGCATTAAGAATTGATTTAGCTCCTGGAATAAGTTGGTTGAGTAAGAGATCATTAATGACATCGATCGTTGATGGAAGAGTTGCAGTTGAACCAATTTCAGGAATAAATGAAACATACAGATTAAACTTCCAAAACAATAAGACTTCAGAGACAGATATCAAATCAAATCTTTATTCATATCCTTCACATTCCCCACCTGTTGCAATTGATCAACAATGTGCATTATGTGGTGAAGAAAGAGATGACATTCTGGAACATTCAAGATTATACATAATGAAACTTCATCCTAAATCAGACTCATCATCAACTGCCAACCTGTCAAGTTTGACACCTGTTCAATATCCATTATGTTCATTCTGTTTATTCAGAGTCAGATCTTCATCTGAATTATTCGCATTTTTGAGATCTTTGAAAACAGATGCATGGAAATTACATGATGAATTAACAATCAAAAAATCATGGGTTGAATTATCAAGATTAAGAAGTAAACTATTCTGGTCAAGAATTGGTATTTGGGATATTGCGTCAAATGTCATAACGACGCACATCACTCCTTCAACTGATGAGAAATTTATTCAAAAACCATTGACTGTAGGTAATAAAGCTAATCATATAACACCTGCTCAAGTAGCAACAACTCCTGGTGAGATTGAAAGGAAGGGAACTCCATTGAAATCAGAAATAACTTGTGATGAAGAAGATGAAGGCAATGGAGGATCAGATTTGAAGGCAGAGACATCTAACGAAACAGTCTCAAAGTCTACTGAAATTAAGGAAACCGATGGCTCAACTGCTCAGTATGATGTAAGTGAAGCTGATTTGGTTGATGAGTTGACAGAAAGTTATGCTAATTCTGACGAAATTGAGCAGGTAGAGCAACAAGCTGAACAACAGGAAGTCAAAGAAGAAGAAGAAGATAATGAAGACGATTATCAAACTCCATTAGATGACTTCATCAATACTGATGACGAAGAAGTTGAAGAGATTCAAGAAGCAACAGAAGCAGGGGGTTCAGATTAAGTCAGAAGTTGAATCAACCGCGACGAAAGATTAAGAACAATTGTTTTAGTTCATCCACATATCAGATTACCATGGTACGTACCATTGTTGATAGATTCAACCCTTTAATATTACGATACATATGTAGCATCATCAAATTCATTCAAAATGACCCGATCTTTAGAACATGCACATGCCAAAAAATGAGCTCTATAAAAAAATACGCAAACTCTCTCAAAGAACGAAATGAACCATAAAAGATTAGAGATACCTCATACCTGCTCCAACAAATTTTCTTCTAATCCACCAAGGACACCATTCAAATCACCCAAGATACCATTGATTTCAACAAGTAGCTTTTCTTTAACATTCTCAGAATCAATAAATAATGAAGTATCCAACATCCCGGGCATGAAAAATCCTTTTGATGTATCAAAAGAGGTATTAGTTGTAGCGTTGATTCCATCATGGGAAGAATGCGATGATGAAGTAGATGCTTCTCTGTTAGTGAGAAACGGAACTTGACTTGGTGGCGCCTGTGATGGGGTCGTTGACGCCCGTGGTTGTTGCTGTTGCTGCTGTTGCAATGCCAGTGGTGATGTACCCGAAACAGTTAGTTTTCTCTTAGGTAATGCAGATGATGGTTGTGAGGTTGAGTTTGAGGAAGGAAGTGGGATGGCTGAATTCAGTGGCTTTTCAGTCAGTGGGGTCATGGCCATTGGGATGCTTGAAACATTGACACCAAATTGATTGACATTTTCATCATGTTCGAAATTATTTGTGTCCGATAGGTTTGATGAGGTATGCTGCAGTTTTGGGAAACTTGTTGTTGGTGTTGGCATTTGAAGCCTTAAGTTTTGATAATTTCTCTTGATTTGTGGAGCTGGTGCTTGTTGTGATGGTTTTGATGGTATGGCTGAAGTTGGAGTGTTAGCCGATGCTGATTGTTGAAGAGTATTAGTGATACTGTTCAATGGTTGTAATAATGGAGATTGATTATTAGGCGATTGGATGGCCTTCATCGAGACACCATTCCCACCTTTAACAGGCGATGTATTTGAAACTGATAATTTTGAAGGAGATGAAGTGGTGGTGATATGATTCAAGTCACGTTTTGGTGATGGTGTTATGCGTGGAATGTTGGGTGGATTGGCGTTGTTTGTTGGCGGGGCAGGGACCGATTGGGATGGTGGTACTAATGAAGCTGTAGATGTAGATATTTGATGTAATTGTGGGACTGAAGCACTTGACAAAGTTGGTCTTCTTGCAGCACCAGGGTCTAGAGACTTCTTAGTATCGACGACTGCAGCTGATTGACTATGGAGTAAAGTGTTCGCTCTTGATCTAGTTTCATGCTGCTGCGGTTGTTGTAGTTGTTGTTGATGCTGTTGCGGTTGCAGATGTGCCACAGTAGGAATATCATCAAAGTTAGGAATTTCAATCTCCTTGATCGGAGTTGAGACTCCTGGCGTGGAAATACCTGTTGCTGGATTCGAACTGTTATGAATTTGTGTAGATGAGGGAATCTTAGGAAGTTCAAATTGTGGGGTAAGCATATGATCATCGGTATGAGAATGACTGACACTATTAGAATGACTATCTTCTTCTTCATCTTCATTAGTTTCTTCAAATAATTGTAATAATGATTTGGGAGCCTCTTTTCTATTCATGGTACCATCATTTTTCAGAGTTGAACCAATGTTTGTAACAGTATTATTCCTGAAAGTAACACTGGTGGTTTGATTGATATGGTCCTGATTTGTATTGTAATTCATGGTACCTTGGTTAATAGCGGTATCATAACCTTTATAGCCAGTCATAAACTGATCAACACCATCATCATAGTCATTTGTTTCCAGGTTTTCTATACCTTCACCATTCTCGTCATTTAGGTTGATATTGCTGACATTGATATCATTCTCTAAAATATATTCATTCGAACTTAGGGAATCGAAATCCCATTTGACTTCAATTTCCTGTTCTTCTAGGTCATCCTCAACATTCATTAATATGCTTTCTCTTGATGATTTCTTTTCCCTCCACAGTAGATACCTGGATATCAATTCTTTCAATAATATAGTGGATGAATTTTTATGAAACTTGACAAATTTGGTCTTTAGTAACTCCTCAGCATTTAGTCTTTCTTGTGGGTTTTCATCTAAACATAATGCAATGATTTCTTTCAATAATGGAGTATACTGTTTACCATCTAGCCTAGGTGGTTTGGATTTGGTAATCAATTGCATAGCTCTCATAGCTTCTTTATCACAATACGGCGGATTACCTGTGGCGATTTCGTAGATCGTAATACCGAGAGACCATATATCAGCTTTCACATCATATGATGTACCTTCCATAATAACTTCAGGAGCCATCCAATATGGAGTACCAGCCATAGTATTTCTTCTAACGTTAGTGGCAGTCAACTGAGCTGCAACACCAAAATCACATAGTTGAACCTTACCTTCATTTGTGATAAGTACATTAGCGGCTTTGATATCTCTGTGAATGACATTCTGTCTGTGAATGTATTGTAATGCAATCAACAACTCTCTGACGATAACCCCAATGTACTTCTCTTCTAATTTACCTGGTCTCAATAACGTTCTTAAAGAACCACCAGCACAATGATCCATGATGATCCACAACTTCGTACCATTCAGATATGAGCCATAATAGTGTGTGACATTGGGTACTTGTTTCAAACTAGATAGAAACTGGATCTCTTGCTGAACATCCTTTACTTCATCTTCCGAGGTGTCTAAATTAAGCACTTTGATGGCATAAACCTGTTTGGTTATTCTATGGATCCCTTTGTAGACGATCCCGAATTTGCCTCGTCCGATTACCTCAGTACGCTTGTATATCGAGCTCACGTTTGCAGTCATTGGATGTGGAGTAACGTGTCTGTGAATATGAAGCAGAACTCTCTCTAAATGGGCTATCGGAAGGTATTAGATGTAAGAGAATTCAAAACAAACAAATCCAAATCGAAAAAGAAAATGTGGAACAAAGTATTGAAATAGCTGAATTAAGTAATTACCTGATATGGTAAATAAATCGCGGTTACGAGATCAAAAATAGAAGAAAACGGCCCGAGACAGAAAATTACCCTATTAGGGGGCAATTCCGCATGGCGTCAGCCTGCAGCAAAACCACGCTAGTGGCCCTACCGGATCCACTCCGCTATTGTCGCTGCTGTCCGCCTAGCAACTGATGAAGCCAGGTGGAGCCCCTGCCTAAGCTCTACCTAAACTCCAGGCAGCCACTGTAGCGGCAAATTCGAAAAAACTTTCACCAACAAAAAATTATTAGGTCGATATTCTTTAGTACCAATCGAATTTAATTCCTTTCTCACTCCCAAACATTTCCCCTGTTACCTCGTCAGATCCGCTCTTTTCAAAACGCTTTTCGACCGTTGGTTTCTTCCCCTTTTGAAATCCTAGAGACGACCACCCGCCCGCTCAATTGCACAGCGTTTCCCGCCTTGTTTTCCCCTGCTTTTAGAGTTGTTTTCTATTGTTAATTAGTGTAATTTTCAGTTTTGTTTGCAATTGAGTTATTCATATCACAATAATGTCCTTCAACGACCAGAGCTTGTACAGCACAGGTAACGCCTCCTCCACTGCCTTTGGTTCCAGCGGTGACTCCACCCCTTCTCAACAGAGATCACTCCAGGCACAGACTCAGCTGTGGATGGGTGAACTAGACCCGTCATGGGACGAATCTTTTATCAAGTCTGTCTTGATCTCACTTGGTTTCCCGCAAGTCAACGTCAGACTCATCAAGGATCCTAAACAGCTCCAAGTGAATGCTGGTTATTCATTCATTGAATTCCCTTCTGTCGAGATGGCATCTCAAGCATTGACTCAAAATGGTGTTGCAATCGCCAATACTAACAGATTTGTTCGTTTAAACTGGGCCAGTGGTCAACAAAACCAACAACAAGGCCAACAGTCCTTCCAAAAAGACGGTCCAAGACTCAATGAGTTCTCCATTTTTATTGGTGATTTGGCTCCAGATGTCACTGAGACCTCATTATTTGAGTTCTTCGCCACTAAGTACTCATCTGTGTCAGGTACCAAGATCATGATTGATAGAATGACTGGTCAATCTAAAGGTTATGGGTTTGTTAGATTCCTGGATGAATCAGAACAACAGAGATCATTGGTTGAGATGCAAGGTTCCATACTTAATGGAAGACCTATCAGAGTCTCTACTGCTGCTCCAAGAACCAGACAACAACAGCCATTGGGTCAAGGTCAATTCCAACAGCGTCAACCTCTTCAACATCAACAATTATCAATTCCAGGTCAACAGCAGCAACAACAACAGATCAATGGTTTGGATCCCCAAGCTCCAGCCCCATTGAATCAGTTCACTGATCCAAATAACACCACTGTTTTCGTTGGTGGTCTTTCATCATTGGTAACAGAAGACGAATTACGTTTATATTTCCAACCATTTGGTGATATCACATATGTTAAGATCCCATTAGGTAAAGGTTGTGGTTTTGTTCAATACGTGACTAGACAATCTGCAGAATTAGCCATTTTGAAAATGCAAGGTTACCCAATTGCTAATTCAAGAGTCAGATTGAGTTGGGGAAGATCGAACTCAAATCCAACTAATCAGCCATATAAACAGCAACAGGAATTACCACAAATGTATGGATATCCTCCAAAAGTTCCAGATAATTTGAACACTCCTGATCAATTGATTAATTTCAATCCTTACTCTGTTGTCAATGCTAATCATGGTGTTTATGGTGTCGAACAAATCAATCAACAAAATCAATTCAATGCTGAACAATCTGAAAACATTGATCAATCAAGATTGAACCAATTGTACCTTGCTGCAAGAGATGGAAGATTAGATGCTATTGATTCTGCCTCAAATGGTTACATTTTCCAATAGAGATAGGTAGCTAGATAACATCTCTAACCTGTTTTTTTATTACATCTGCTACTATTTTTCATCATTATTGTTCTCATTCGTCCTAATTTGTCGGTTTACTGCCTTTTACTCTTATGTTACTGCTTGTCTTTTGTTTCATTTATTTGGGTGCATGATTGTGTTTTGTCTTTATGTGTTGCTATTGCTGTGTTTTTCTATATCTTTTATAAAGATCTATGAGTGAACGATTAATGAATTGATTTTTTTCAATCCTCTTTTTTTATTGAGTTATTATATTTTGTTTGGTGTGTCTGTGTGTTTTTTATTTGATTTTTATTATCAAGTATATCTGAAAATTTGTGTTCCTATTTTTGCCAGTCCTTTATTATATATTGTCCTAGATTGTTTTGAATTTGAATTATTTGGAGTTTTATAAGTTTCCATTTCTATTGTCTTTTTCCATCTTTTATTACTTCAAATTATTTATGATATTTGTGGTTTTCATTGCTAGAGTTCAATGCTTTTGTTGTTGAGACAGTTTTTTCATAATTTATGGTTATTTACTTTGCTTAATACTATAATACATCTGATCAGAAATCACCAATCTACATTTTTGTAAATAAATAATTCTATTAGAATAACCTCATACCGATAAAATAAAAACAAGCTCTCATTATATGTCCTTAAATATCATAAACCAGAAAGACAATAGTAAAAGAAAATATGCAAATTGAAACCGTTTCTTCACTTTAAGCAGCACCAGCAGTTCGTATAGGTTTCTGAATGATAGTTGCTTGTTCACCGGTTCTAACAATCTTTTGCCCTGAACTCTGCTTCAACGGAACATCTTTATTCTCCTTTTGCTCCTGCTTCCATACGATCTGTTCAGTACCACCACTCAACACTGCGATTCTCATTGTGGCCAATAGGTTGTGAGCGGCTGCCGTGTGATCATAAACCGCACCATTGAAAGCACTTGTTGCATCTTTCCCGATTGAAGTCTTAATTAGTGTTAACCCACCAGGGTGATCATTCATGAACGGTGTAACATCATGTACTATTCCTGAAACAGCTATTAGTGCTCTCTCTGGTGCTTCTTCTTTAGCTAGCTTTCTGAATTCTTCTGGCGTTATTATCGGTAACTGAGATATTGGAATACCCCAGTTCAACTTAGAACGTCTCTTATCGATCAGTTTCTGTTGAAACTGAATCAAACATTGACTTATTGATGAATCTGATGTTCTGGTGAGGTTCTTCACAAGTCCCAGTTTGGATAATATGTACAAATGAATCTTAATAGGGTCAAATTCGTACCAATGATAACCATTTCTGTAATCAGCTGAGAATTCATGATGGAAATTATTGAACCCCTCGCCCCATGTTAAGAAAGCTAACACAAAATTATTCTTATGTGATTTTCTATCATCATAGCACTGAGTACCAATCAAATGACCAACTGAATTAACAAAGAAAGTTGACTGTTGAACAAACAAACCTCTCAAAATCCCTGCATAGACCAATCCACCAACATAATCATTCCAAAACACACCAGCAATGATGCAAGGCACGAAAAACCCAGTTAATAAATATAGCTCATAATAGTTGGAATCTTGCCAGTCTAGCAAAGTATCGGTCTTCAAATCGTCACCATAACACTCTTTGATCGAGTTTCTAACTTTGGGATGTGGCTTTAACAACACCCAACCAATATGACTGAACATGACCCCCTTTCTGACATAATGTGGGTCCTTCTCTGTATCAACATACCTGTGGTGAGCCCTATGTATGCTAACCCATTTCTTGATAGACCCCAACCCAACACTTGAACCGAAAACGGCATAAATGGACTTAATAACTGGTGATGCAACAAATGATCTATGTGCCCATAAGCGATGGTAACCAGCGTTAATACACGTTATCGTGAAAGCGTAATATATGACTGAGAACTCCAACGTTTGTTTCTTCAACTCCACATACTTCCAGGCATAATAAAAAGTGTATAAGGGCACCACCAGGGAATTCATCGTATTGATCCAGTTTATATGTCTATACCAGTTCCACAAAGTCCATGATGATTCTGTGATTTGACGTCGAAACTGGTGCTGGGTATTATCGACCACAGAAGTGACATGTTTCTTGACCTTACTTGTGTCAAGAGCCGACATTTTGGCCACCAGGATCACTAAACTTCCAGCAACATACTAAAAAACTTAGTTAAAGAAATAGTTGGGGATTTAACCACGGGCCCTGGTCCCAAAGCCAAAACCAATTCACTCATAACCTAACCAAATCAGGTCAATTCGGCCGACATGTCATTACATCATAGCAAAAGGCTTTAACTACAGCATGATCCTCCACAAAAGTAGCAAGCCTAGCTTAGTTCTAGTAAATTCTACTTAGTTAGGGTGCAAATCATTTATTGTCCCTGACTGGGAAAACTATATATGGGGAGATATTTCCCTTTAGATCGATGAATTTGTAGTGCTGAATTTATTAGTATCAAATTATACTTTGCACAATGGCATCAGCTTACAAACAATTCTACAAAGGTGAAACCAAAGACTTCATTGTCTTCGTCGATGATCCATCATTGATAGATACGTACAAGAAAGACTCAACTGTTTCGTTATCCAGTGTCATTAGTGTCTTCAATATCTTCACTTCAGAAGGTGGTCGTGGTTCAGAAGGAGTCTTTGAGAAAGCATCAAAGCAGGAGCTAGCCAACGAATTCGGTGAAAAGAGTGTCGAAGAAATTATTGAATTAATTGTGAAGGAAGGTGAAACCAAGAAAGGTGGTGATTTGAATAGTAAGAGATGGGAATCGAAGAATGATTCCAATGGTGCTGCTAATCATTAGAATGCCGTTTATTATTCATAATGACAGGCACACACATTTCGCATAACACCTTGATGGTGAATATCAATTGACTGAGTCAAATGTTCTATACAATAAAATGAATTATTAAACTAATTGAGATTGTAAGCCTTTTATTTTAAGCGACCGCCGTTTCAAATTCCGGTCAAGCCAAAGCACACACTAATAGATGTAAATTAAGATGATATACATGTCTCTATGAATCAACACTGTTGAAAATAGACCTTAATGCATCTCCAAATATAATAGAGGTTCTTCTCATTATTGTCATTCTTTGCGTAGAGCCATTCTTATGTCCCACATTATTGCACTTTAATGAACCCTTAGACTTCACCATGTTCTTCTTGGAATCCAACATATATACTGAACTTGACTTCATGTTTTTCAATTCTGATTGTTTTAGTTTCTTTCTCGATAACAATGAAGAAGCTGTTATCAATTCTTCAGACCATAGATCTTCTAAGATGTATTCAATCTTCGTACGATCCAACTGGCTCAAGTAAATATGATTCCAATCTGCATGCTTCAAGCGTTTTGAAGAGTATGCATAATGTGAATGTTGATCATTATCAAACTCAACAGTGATTGGAATGACCTTCTCAAAATAACATTGGTTGAAGACATCATTATTTGAATTATATTTGTTCTTTCTTGTAGTTGTCTGCTGTTTAATAATGTTATTCAAGCTAACATCATATGATTGCATAAATTGTGGAATTATGGTCGATGATGTAGTTCCTTGCTCCAGGTTGAATTTGGATGACGAATAGTCTAACTTGTATGGACCATTGACATGATTGATCAAGATCTCCAACTTCTCCTTCCAGATTGAATTCTCGTATGAATTGAAATTGAGGACCAAGAGTTCATAAATCTTGAATTGATGCTCGAATAATACCTTAAAACTATCCTCAAAATTAGTGAACATACCACCATTATGATCCTGGGCCTCATCCGTAATCAACTTCGAAACTGACAATGGAATCAAAAAAACAACATCAAACTTGTTAGTCTTTGATGAAACATCAGCTAGTATCAAATGCGTCTTGAACAAAAAGGCACCAAAGTTACTTGATTTAGGTACCAATTCTTGATTGGAGATGTAAACAAGATTCAACG
Source organism: Komagataea qinlingensis (assembly GCA_030563005.1). Classification (NCBI taxonomy): domain Eukaryota; kingdom Fungi; phylum Ascomycota; class Saccharomycetes; order Phaffomycetales; family Wickerhamomycetaceae; genus Komagataea; species Komagataea qinlingensis. Next base: position 24,385 of record JAKUAP010000025.1, read on the forward strand.
AGCCCATCAACATAGGTAATCCAAGGTACTCAACTGGGAATTTCAATGCCGTTTTGAAGCTCAAACTATTGAATAAGGAGATAGTCTTAATCTTCTCTTGTAAACCATATCTGTTAATCTCTTTGATGGAATAATCGATCTGCAACATACAGTCATTCATCTTCTTATGGCACAGTTCATCTTCTTCAACAGGTGTCAATTTCAACAAATTATCTAAGAATAATTTATATTTGGAGATTCTTTGTATCGGTTTATGAATCAAGGATACCAATGACAAATCAAGCTTTTCGGTAGACGATGATTCCAAGAACTTCTGGAAACCTCTGGTCAAAGTGACGCCTAACTCTGGATCATCTTCCTTAGAATCAATCAATTTCAACACCAAATCCATAATACTGTAATATTGCTGGTATAGATAAACACTTATTGCCTTCTTGTTCATCAATTCAGCAACTAAAGCAGCCATCAATGGAGAGGTTGAACAAATCAAATATTTAGTAATCTCATTGATATCGTACTGATGCAACTTTGACAGTGAAATTGAATATAAATTTCTCAAATCGTTCAAAAAGTCATTATGTGAAGCAATCAACAAATCAACGTACTGTAACAACAATCTGATTGGAATCCCATTGTTTCCTTTATTTATGATTGATTCGAGATAGATCCCACTCAACATCTTTAACGAGCTCACATAACTTTCCTCTGTCTCAACAATCTCTTCAATGATCTTCTTTCTATTAAAAGCGTTTTTACTTAAAGGTGATAATTCATTGTAATCAAAAACCAACTCGGGTGATAACTTGGATGATGAGGTATACTCAGAGTAACAAACACTTGAGTTCAGATTATTGTTCAAATTATTGAATTCAGAAGATGATAACTTCAAATACGCGAACTGAGAACAAGACGATGGAAAATCACTTAAGAAGTCAAAATTGGTTTCTACTGTTGATGATATGACTTGTATTGTTTCACTAGCTTCCACTTCACCATTAATGCACTGTTGTTGATTCTCAGATATGCCTCCACTTGATTTGAAATCAAGGACCCAAGGACTTGTTGACAACGGAACCGGATCATTGGTGAATTCTAGATCTTCGGTGTCATAACCCACTTTTTTCTGGAATAAAGAATCATCTAGTTGAATAACTCCTGAATTAGAAGATTGAATTGAGCTCCGAGTGTTTGGTCTTGATGTGGTGATAACAGTAGCCATTATGGTGCAGATAACTGTAACAAAGCCAGAATAATGTAGAATAACACAGTATGTAAACGGTAAACAATTCATACAACAACGAAGCCATTTTCTTCGTTTTTCCTGCCCTCAAAACACACACAAATTACATTGTGGTTTCCTTCGATAAATCTCACAAATGTGTCAAAAACCCGAAAAGGGAATGGTTAGGAGTATACACCTAAATCAAGGAAATGTCTGGGTGTTTTGAACTGTGCTGTTTCCAAATCTCGAAAAAAGCAGAATATGTTATCAAATGCAGCGAATGAAAGTGAGTTTCACAGATTAATCATACAAGATGGTACGTATTGAGCCTTTATGTGCAGTCAATTGCGGTCGTTGACATCACAGTGTTGTATTCTACAAGTTTGGCCGATGCAGGTGCTCCAAAACCAGCAATTTGACGACCCCTTGAGAGCACGGCATCCCCTTACTCAATCACATACTAACAGTCGGTCCAGTCAAACCAAACAGGGATCCAAACTTTACTAAATGCCGAAAAGGAGGCACACACTATTGTTCAAGAAGCCAGAGCATACCGTACACAACGTTTGAAAGCTGCCAAAACCGATGGAGCAGCCGAAATTCAACAATACAAAGCTCAAAAGGTAGCTGAATTGAAGCAATACGAAGCAGAACACTCTGGATTGAACGAAAACATCGACAAAGAAGCCGAAGCTACCGTTGCCAAAGAATTAGAATCCATTCAAAAGACTGCTGGTGAAAAGAAAGAACAAGTGATTAAATTATTGATTGATGCAGTCACCAAACCAACTCCAGAATTGCATGTTAATGCTGCTTAGATTCAGTTCTTTTTGTGATAGTTAATAGATTTGATATTGGAATAAATTGTATGATTCATTGGTAGGTAGTTCTTGTTTAATTGGACTACTTACTGTTGAAATCGTAGTGTTTTTTCGTTGTTTCTGTTCTATTTATTCTCCAGAAGGAACTCCGGAAGGAGGCTCCGCCTAAACGCGCTCGTTTATCGAAATTGGACTTTTCCCGAGCAACAGTGAAAAATTCGAAATGGCTTGATCACATAGAAAACATAGACCTAACATTTGTCAGACATCACCCAATTCTTCAGGATTCGTGACTGCTGACGCCTCACACAATCCCGACCGTATCAAATTACAATGGATGCCTCAAAAATTGTCCTCAACAGCTCCAACTTGGTGCTCAATGATACGATATTTGAATATTTCAACAAGACAATAGAAGATTATCTGATGTCGCATAACATCAACATCAACACATCTCAATTATCCTATTCACTACTTGGATCATTACTCACGATAGCTGCGGTTTGGGTATCTTTGAAATACGTGCTATTGCCATCAAAACTTTCAAACGAGGAAAAACCAGTCAAGTTCAGTATTGAAATACCTTCTGAAGCTCAACCTCACTGGAAAGGAAAGAGAATTCACCCAGTTTCCATCAAATCCGAAGAAGAACCTGAATTTATCCAATCTTACTGTCCAGCGACTGGTCAATTCTTAGGTAAGTTCAAAACTCATACAAGAGAAGACATCGACTCTATCATCTCCAAGGCAGACATCGCACAAAAGAAATGGAAATCTTCATCATTTGCCAGAAGACGTCAATTACTACGTTCATTGAGTGAATACATTCTCAACAACCAAGAAAATATCGCTCGTGTGGCATGTCGTGATTCAGGTAAGACAATGGTTGATGCTTCAATGGGTGAGATTTTGGTCACTTTGGAGAAATTGAACTGGATTGTTAAACATGGTGAAAAGGCATTACAACCTTCAAGAAGACCAGGTCCTTTCAATTTATTGATGAGTTATAAAGGTGCCGAAGTCAGATATGAACCATTGGGTGTTGTATCTTCATTGGTGTCTTGGAACTATCCATTCCATAACTTGATTGGTCCAATTATCGCTGCTGTTTTCACTGGGAATGCAATCGTTGTGAAATGTTCAGAACAAGTCGTGTGGAGTTCAACATTCTATATCAAATTGATTCAAACCTGTTTGAAAGCACTAGATATTGATCCAAATTTAGTCCAGATACTCTACACCTGGCCAGAAAATGCCAACTATTTCACATCACATCCTGGGTTATCACATATCACATTCATTGGTTCTAAACCAGTCGCCCATCATGTCGTCAAAGCCGCCTCTGAATCCTTGACCCCAGTTGTTGTTGAATTAGGGGGCAAGGATGCATTTATAGTACTTGATGATGTCAAAAACTTGAATGCTATTTCAAGTATTGTTATGAGAGGAACTTTCCAATCGGCAGGTCAAAATTGTATTGGTATTGAAAGAGTCATTGTCACTGAAAAGAACTATGAGAAATTTGTTGGTATTTTATCTGAAAGAGTTCCTAGTCTGAGACTTGGTTCAGATATTGACCAGTTGGAAGATATCGATATGGGTGCCCTGATCAGCGATAACAGATTCGAAGAATTGACCGAATTGATCAATGATGCGGTTGCCCATGGTGCCAGGCTAATTTGTGGCGGATCCAAATATCAACATCCAAATTATCCACAAGGTCATTACTTTACACCAACTTTATTAGTTGATGTCACCAGAGATATGAAGATTGCACAGAATGAAGTGTTTGGTCCTGTATTGACTCTCATGAAAGCACAAGATACCCAAGATGCAGTGGATATTGCCAACTCTACTGAGTTTGGCCTTGGTGCTTCGGTCTTTGGTAATGATTGGAATGAACTGAATAAGGTCACTAACGAATTGAAATCAGGTAATGTGGCAATCAATGACTTTGCTACTTTCTACGTTTGTCAGTTGCCATTCGGTGGTCAAAAGGGTTCAGGCTATGGTAAGTTCGGTGGTGAAGAAGGTCTACAAGGTTTGTGCAACTTGAAATCAATTTCATTTGATAAGATTCCATTTATCTCTACTCAGATTCCAAAGCCATTGGATTACCCAATCAGAGATGAATCTAAGGCATGGAACTTCGTTAAAGCATTAAATACTGGTGGGTATGATGCTAGTTTATGGAATAGAATTAAAGCTATTGGTACATTAGCCAGAAATGGTTCATAGATGTTCATTTTTTAGAGCTCGTGTATATTATTGTGTGACTTTATTGATTTATATATTAGAGTTTCAGTTCATGATTTGTTTCTCTGCAATTTTGTGTAGTTCTTGTAATTCGTTAGTGTATTTCTTGTGCAGTTTTTCAACATCAGCAGTGACTTTTTTGATTTGATCGTTCTTCTGATATTGTTTCAATTCTTTTAAGGAATCAGCTCTCTTAGAGGCCAAACTGTATTTGAAAGAGTTTGAGTTCTTGAAGAATTCAAAGTTCTTCTTCAATTCCTTTGCGATCGCAAGTCTTGTTTCATGCGTGACTGGAGGTAATGAAACTTTCAATTGTTGTGGCATATTTGGGACATGTTCAGGGTTTAGATTCAAACCTGCTTTCAAAATGGCAGAAATGACGTGTTTGGCGTAACTTGGGTCAAAGACAGTGATGATCAAGTTTCTACCTTTCAAAGAAGTTTGCGCCACTGAGAGGAAGTCAGCTTCTTCTCCATGATTCAAAGGGACCTTCAGATCGTCGAAGATTTTTGGGTTGGAGTTTCCTTGCTTTGTGACAGCGACTTTCTCCTTGAAGTGTTTCAAAGAGTCTTTGTATTGGTTCTCCAGCTCTTTCAAGACGACACTTGGATCTTCCTGGATAACGGTTTCCTCTTCAAGAGGAGCAGCTTTACCTGCTTTAGCACTGGATTTACCACCTTTGACCTTCTTGAAGACGGCAGAGCTGACTGTGAAAGTTCGAAATTGGGGTGGCTGTATGCGTGGAAGAAAGGCCCTCGAGAGGCATCTCAAAGCGGTGTGTTTGAACATGATCTGCAGTTGGATTGGAGTATGATTATGGTCGTCAGACGACAATGCAAGTAATGAAAAGTTGAAGAATCGTCATTGGAAAATTTCAAACGTTCATAACGCGATGAGCTGAAAAATTATTTGTATGGGGATTTTTGTATCAAAACAATCACCTTTAATCACACAAACAGTTCAAGGAACAATCTGAGAATCACTATAGAATGGCACACTGTGAGATCTGCCTGGAGAAGCAAAGTAGATATCGTTGTCCAAAATGTGGAACCAGAACATGCTCACTGGACTGTGTTAAACAACATAAAGAACAGGGTGATTGTGATGGTGTGGTAGACAATACACAGTTCATTAAAAGGGATGAGTTCAAGGAGGATGAGACTCTCGTTCAGAGAGATTACAACTTCCTTATGAGTATAGACAGAAACATTAATGCTGCGAAGACAGATATCAGAAACAAGAACAAGAGGATCCTTCAACCACAATACAATCAGAGAAATAACAGCAATAATAAGAGAAGACAAACAGCACCTGTTGCTTCCGAAGAGAATGTTCTGATACGGAGAGGTGTTAAAGTGAAGAGTTTACCTCGGGGAATGGAAAGATCTAATATGAATAAGTCAAGTTGGGATAAGAGAAGGAACACGTTCGTCTGGACATTAGAATTCTTAATGATTGATCATGAAAGTGGCGAAGAACTTGGGAAATTTATCAGTTTTAGAGTCCCAGAAACCACACCGGTCAAAGACATCCTACATCCAAAAGCTAAAGAGATTTTTGGCGAAAGTAGTTGGTTTTGTTTCTTGAAGACAGTCATGACAAAGGCCACCGACTTGCAATTCATTCCATTAGAGAAAGACAGTCTATTAGCAGATGCATTGAGAGACAAGACAGTTATTGAATTCCCAACCATAATAGTCAGTACAAGTGAGGAGGTCAAAGGATATAAGGTTTATGAGAGCAAGGAAGATAGTGATAGTGACAGTGATAGCTCTGACTCTGATTCAGACAGTGATTCAAGCACAGACGAAGAAGATTACGACGACGATAAACCAGAAGAGGTATCATCTAAGCAAGAACCAACTATACATAAAAATGAAGAAGGGCCAGACCAAATACCGGAAGTCGATATTTCACAGGAAGACCCATCAGATTATGTTCCAGAAGTCTCAACTGACACATTAGTTGTGAACACAAATGCTGAAATTGAATCATCGGAACTACCTGTCCACCGACCACCTCCAATAGGATCCAACAGACTAATAGCCGAATCAGAAAAGGATCCAGAAGTTAACACCTCCACCGAGGTTCCAACACACCTTCCGCTGGAACCTATAGCATAGTTAGAATAGCAAAATTATCTACATGTTTTACTAATAAATTACGTAAGCGATTCAATTGGTGTCTGGGTGTCTTAACTTTTATATGCCAAAAATTTTCGAAGTAGAGATGAGTGTTGTTTATTCTCCGTTCGTCTGATTACTGATCATACTTTCTAAACGATGTCAGACGCTGGATATTCTTCGGACGAAGATCAGGATGATTTCACCTTGGCTAAATCACAGGTCGTTTTAGGATTTGTCGATGTTGAGATCAACGAAGATGAACAACCCACTAGTGAGGATACTTTTGTCGGTAGTCAGCCAATTTGGCTCCATGAAGAGTCTAAACCAGATGAGAAGTTATTAAAATGTTTGAATTGTGATAGTGGCTTATGTTTGTTAATGCAGGCCTTTGCTCCTTTAGATGGGGAGTTGTATGATCGAGTGATTTATGTCTTCGCATGTAAGAAGACCGCATGCAATAGAAAAAAAGGATCAGTTAGAGCAATCAGGGGTGTCTGCAAGGATCCTGCTAAGATCAAAGAATTGGAAGAGAAAGAACAGGAGGAATTGAAGAACAAACTGGATGAGAAATTGAAAATGGATAATTCTAGAAACTTCTTATTCGGTGGTGAGGAAAAGGAAGAGGGTTCAACAGTAGGCAGTAATCCATTTGGAGGAAACCCATTCTCCAACGACTCAAATCCATTTGGTGCATCATCTGCCAACCCTTTTTCATCAACTCCATCACAACCAAAACAAAAAGACACATTCGCATCAATTGCTACCAAAGCAGCACCATCAAAACCCAAACCCACCAGCGCCAACGATTCCAGACTGCCAGAATTACCAGGATATATTCTATACACAGACGAAGAAAGATTCAAAAAGATAGACAAGAGAAAACTTCCAGATGGTGTTCAAATTGATGAAAGTGCATTAGATTTAGAGAGTGAGATAAATAACTCATCCAATGCTCAGGTCAATGCTGATTATTCCAAACTTGCAAGCTCTTTAACTGATGAAGATTTCCTAAAGTTCAGTGATGTTGTTTCTCATAATCCGTTACAGGTGCTACGTTATGATCTTGGTGGCACACCATTATTATACTCTACCAAAGATGACACTGGTGTTAAAGTATTGAAGAAGCTGGTGCCTAATCCAGGTTACAATCCATCTGGTTCAAGACAGTTTGAATTACAAGTAATGCCTAAGCTAATCATTGATTTCGAAAAGAAATTGAACGATAGTGGAATAGAATGGGTCACAATAATAGTGTACACAGACAAAGAAGACTACATTCCAGACTTCGACTTAAATCATGTTGGATATGTCGAAGAATGGTGTGGTGTTCAATGGGAAGAAACCAATAAATAATGAATCTAATAAACTACATTAGAATTAATCATATGTACACTCTGTATTTATTTATAAGATCTAGCATCCTATTTACAAGTATCTCTTTATTTCCTGTTCTTCGTAAACTTGAATGATATCACCTGGTCTGAAATCACTCCATCCATCAAATGCCACACCACACTCTTTACCTTTCTTCACTTCCACAACGTCATCTTTCAAATGTTTCAAAGTGTCCAGCTTTCCTCTATACACTTCAACGCCTTCTGCTTCATTAGTCTTCCCTCTAACAACTATGACTGGCGACGATCTCTCTAATGAACCAGAAACAACCTTACAACCGGCAATCTTAAATACCTTCTTTCTCTTCCCCTTGATTTCGAAAATCTCTTTGATTTCAGTCTCAGCTCTCACTTTCAAGTCAATTATTGGGACTAGTTTTGATGATAGCTCTTCCTCAACATCTTTGATTAAATGATAGATAACATTATGTAATTTGATAGGTATCTTACGATGAGCAGCCTTATTGTCAATATCTTTAGTGATCTTGATATTGAACCCTAAAATAATAGCATTTGAGATTTCTGCTCTTTCCAAATCAGTTTCAGTAGGAGTACCAACATCACTGTAAAGAATATTTAATTTGACTTCCTCATTACCGATATCCTTGATGGAATCAACAATAGCTTCAACAGACCCACTGACATCAGCCTTAACGATGTAATTGACAACTTGTTGTTGAGGTTCACCAGAAACACTTTCTTCATACACTAAATCTTCTTCATTCAAACCGAACTTTCTTAGTTCTTCTAATCTTTCACGTTTTTCGACTTCTTTCTTTGCATCAATTCTCAACTTATTGATAATCTCAACATCTTTGGTCTCCTTCTCTCTCTGATTTTGTAAAAGTCTATAGCTGACAACACCCTTAGCAACCTTTTCATCCTTTGCCTGAAGGATCAACTGACCAGCTTCAGGAACTTCTTTCCAGCCCCAAATTTCAACAGGTGTTGATGGCTTAGCTAATTTGATAGCTTCACCAAACTCATTTTTCATTGATTTGACTTTACAATAAGTGGTACCTGATACAATAACGTCACCAGTCTTTAAATCACCTTGAGTGATCAAAACAGTGGCCAACGGGCCCATTTTGGATTTATTTTGAGATTCAATGATCCAACCTTCAACTGGAACTTTCTTCTTATCACCAGTGGCTGCTTTCAAATCCAAGATCTCACTCAAAGTAATGATACTCTCCTCTAATTTATCCATATTCAATCCACTCAAACCGGACACTTTAACAACCTGAATATCACCACCATACTCTTCAGTAATGATATCATGAATTGATAAGTCAGAAATGACTTTATCCGGATTAGCATTCTCTTTGTCACACTTATTGACAGCAACGATACAGGAAACACCCGATTTCTTAATATGTTTAATAGCTTCAATGGACTGAGGCATGACTGAATCATCAGCAGCAACAACCAGCACCACAATATCCGTCACATTTGCACCTCTTTCTCTCATCTTCAAAAACGCAGCATGTCCTGGAGTGTCCAAGAATGTGATCATCTTTTTAGAAATAGGTGTCTTTACAGAAAACGCACCGATATGTTGTGTAATACCACCATGTTCACCTGCCACAATACTGGATTTTCTCAAATAATCCAAAATGGTTGTCTTCCCATGATCAACGTGTCCCATAATTGTGACAACTGGTGGTCTTAGTTTCATCAATTTTGAATCCTCAGGGAACTTGCTTGGTTTCAAATCTTTCCCATCATCAGCATCATCGACTTCATTTATCTCAAATCCATACTCATCAGCGATCAGCGAAGTTGTTTCTTTATCTAAGATAACGTTGTGATTCATGTCTTCGAACCCCATTTCTTTCAAGTTCTTGACAAGTTGTTCATATCTTACACTCAATAGATTTGCAAGGGTGGCAACTGTGGTGAATCTGGGTATGTTTAATTGTTTTTTGGCAACTGCCTTTGGTTTTTTGGCGAATAGTATAGGTGTTGTGGAAATCTGTCTAATCTGATAATTTGAAACTATCCTTTCTCCAGACGCTCTAGCAGTGACATGTCTTGTGCTGGATCGAAGTAGTCTGGACAGCATTTCACCTTCTTTCTCTGCACGTCTTCTCCTTGAAACTGATCAAACCTGATAATGAGCAGGTACTTAAGAAAATCTATTGATATTTTTCATTTGGTTCGGGACACACTCGATTAGACACTTTACAAGATGTCGATTAAATCATTAGTTTTTATGTATTTAAGTAAATTAAATAATGCAATTTTATAATATTCGTTTCAGATGCATGTCATGATTATCTCTTATTTCTGATGCTATCACGTAACAAATAAATCAACTCATCAATGGATTCAAAATTTTCATCATTTTGAGCAAATGATCTATGACCAGAACTTTCACAATGTTCATCAAAATCATTGAAATGGATTCGACAGTTTTCACAGTATCCAGGAACTTTCTGTTTGCTGTTATTTGAATCATTAGCTTCAACAGTTGATAATTTTGATCTTTTTTCAATTAATTTTCTTTGTAGATGATTGATTTGTTTGGATGGAACTGTTGATTTTGGCGCAGTCAAACCATTCTTCGTTTGTTCTGCAGATTGACCTGATGCATTAGTAGAACCTGCATAACCTGATGCTTCTATCTCGCAACCTTCTCTCTTGTTGTATTCTATGAATTTATTATTTAGCACTGATGTCTGTCTGGATAACATTGGAGCAGACTGGCCACCCATGGTGAACGGAGGTGGCATTTTCTCTCTTGAAACTGAATATTGATTCTGATCTTGAAATGGATAGTCTTCCTTAGTTGGTGAATTTTCATTCGATGAAGTGAAATTCAAATGCTTTGAATAAATGGCTTTCAATCTATCTCTGTGTCTTTTGTTCTGTTCATCTCTTAATCTTCTACGTTCCTTTTTCTTTGGATCATGCGCGTTTGGTGGATCAGCAGTGAATAATGAATGACCATATGTGGATGAATATAAATGAGGCCATGGTCTTTTCTCATCTCTGATTTTCCATTCTCTTAATGCAACTGGTTTGATTACTTGACGTAGATCATAAACGTAAAAGTATGGGTATTTGAAATAGTTGAAGTCATCCCTTCTAGCTAATGGATCTCTGTCCAGAGTACCATGTATCTTTTCATCCTGAAGTAATGAACTCAAATGCTGCTGTTTAGTCTTTGTGACTTCTGGTGACGGGACCTCACCTAAATGCTTTAAAAAACGAAACACTTTCTCATAATTCCAGAACTTCAATGAGGAAGAATATGCAAACATTTTTCTTGGTAATTCAGATTTGGCTCTGTTTGACACGACAACAGTGACAGAGTGGTCAAAAAACTGCTGTATCGAAGCACCAACTTGTGTGAACATTTTAATGGCCTGCTCCTTCTCTTTCCCCTTCAAACCATCAACAACTGAGGGATCATTACTGTCAAAGTATATGACCGACTCCCGCATAATCTTTCTCCATCTATGCTGCCACTCTGTCAGTGGCATCGCCTGTTGATGCTGTTGTTCTTGCTCATTCTGTTCTTCCTGGTGTTGTTGTTGTTGCTGCTCCTGCTCGTCTCTTTCCCGCTGGAGCTGCTCGAGGCGTAGGTGATGGTCCTGCTGCTGCAGTTGTTGGTAGAAGGGCTCATTGGTGGCGACCTTCTGTCTCTTGATGCTGGGCGAGTTGACACTGATGTCTCTTAGTGGCTGTCTGGCACTCTCCATTCTGGCGTTATTGTGACCTGTGTTTTTTTGTTGTGGAAGATGGTGAAATGATGATCCTGATGGTGGATGTGACGGAGCGTCAATGCAATGGATTAGGAACGAAAATAGGCGTGTCTGTGCTGGGTTCCCAGCGCGTAGTGGTGAAGTCTGAATTCTGTATTTGTCAAAATGCCAGGTTCCAAAATTTCGTTGTTTTGTTTTGGCTTGTTTTTCTAGTTAGCGCGTCTTGCGGGTAACCCCGAAATTTCACAGGTGTGTTTTACCAGATACAGAAAGAGTAGATTTGCTTCAATGAGGGCTTGATTCTACACTCAGTTAACATAATAATACATATATTCTAGTCGTAGTAGAACCCGTTCGCCAGGAACCTGATCATGTACTCGTCCACATGTCCATAACCTTCACGGTCATCTGCATTCACCTCATCAACTGCCTCATCTTCATTCTCAACAAAATCAACATTGTCTAATTCAACTTCCTTCATAGCTTCTTTGGCAGCCTTAGCATCTGCTTCATCTTCGGCTTCAGCCAACACATTGTTCAATTTTGATGGATCCCCAAACAATAACTTATCGTCTTCTCCATTTCCACCACCTTCTCCATTACCTAGCAAGTCTTTATATGACAATTTACTGAAATAATCTGTAGTGAACTCACCTTCTTGAATAACAACATCATCTAAATGTCTCTTCTGGTTAGCTTTCTTCAGAATATTGGACTCAATAGTGTATTCAGTCACAAATCTATAAATATGAACATCTCTAGTTTGACCAATTCTATGACATCTATCTTGACATTGTTTATCCATTGCGGGATTCCAATCTGAATCATAGAAAATAACAGTATCAGCACCAGTTAAATTGATACCTAAACCACCAGATCTTGAGGATAAGATGAAGACCATGATCTTTGGATCTTTGTTGAATCTTTCTGTAAGAATTTGACGATCTTCAATCTTAGTAGCACCATCTAATCTCATATATCTAATACCCATTATGTTCAAGAATTGTTCCAAAATATCCAAGACTTTAGTCATTTGGGTGAAAATTAAAGCACGATGACCACCTTTCTGTAAATCAGTTAACAATTTAGCCAGTTTCTGTAATTTACCACAATCATATAACAGCAGTGATTTATCTGGGAATTGAATAGATAGTTTGGTTTGCATCTTATGGAATGGATTCTCTAGTTCCTCCAACAGCTTTTCACCAGTTGAATCAGGAATAGTCAAGCTAGTCATGTTCAAGTTGACAACTGCAGGAGTAACAAATGAGAATCTTTCAATTTCAAGATCCATTGATAACATTCTTGAACTCAATGGTTTGATCAATTCTTCATTGAATTGGAAATCTAATTGAAGAGGTTTGATGACTGATAATTCATTAATCAAGTTTTTACCATATACAGGAGCCTTATCACACCTCAAATTATTGATATAGATGATTTGTTTGATCTTTGCCAAGAATTCACGTTTGGAGTGATATCTGGAGAATTTGTAAAACTGTCGAATATCAGAATAATTGGAATCAATGTCTTCAGCCAAACTAGATGATAACTCTTCAACTTTTTCATCTAAAATCTTTGAGGATTTTAAGTTTTTGATGGAGTTGGAGTGATATGAAGTCAATCCATCCTTTTGGAACTTAGTGAAACATAAATTCAAAACATTTAGATTGACCTTGTCATTATCTTCCAATCTTCTCAAAACTAAAGAATTTGTAACTCCATATGGTGTAACAACAGATTCATTAATAGCAAACGAAGTAGTAATTTGTCTTTCTTCAAATAAATCAGGATGATTACAAACCTTTCTCAACTGCATCAAGGCATTGATAATAGAAATGTAATTAGCATTCTGGAGCATCTTCTTGGTATCACTTCTATCCAAATATTCATGATATAACTTGTATTGTCTTTTGGATAATTTACAATAGACAACATGTTCATATTTACCGGGCATTTGAGATTCGACATCAGCTTTCAAACGACGTAACAAATACGGTCTTAACACTTGATGTAATTTGGACACAGTTTGTTTTGTTTCTTCATCTACTTTCTGATCAACACCACCTTCGATAATTTTATCAACTGGCTTACCAAACCATGTCTGGAAATCTTCCAAATTAGCAAAACCAGAAGGCATTGATTGATTCTTGGAAGATGACGGCATTAAGAAATACAACAATGACCATAGTTCCATAATGTTATTCTGTAATGGAGTACCTGTCAGCAACAATCTATTCACTGTATTGAAATTCAATAATGCATTCCATCTATTAGATTTGAAATTCTTGATGTTATGAGCTTCATCCAAAATCATATATTTCCACCTCTTTCTTTTGAAGATCTGTTGGTCTTGACAAACTAATTGATATGATGTGATACAGACATGGAAAGTATCTGGTTTATTCCAACCCTTTCTTTTTTGTTTTCTTTCTTGTGGGGAACCATAATAAACCATGACTTTGAAACCTGGCGCGAATCTCTTAAATTCCATCTCCCAATTCAATAACACAGAAGTTGGAACAACAATTAAATGGGGACCCCAGTTTCCTTTGAAAACAGCTAAGTATGAGATCAAACTGATTGTTTGAATTGTTTTACCTAAACCCATTTCATCAGCTAATATACCATTAGTACCATTGTTGTACAGACTGGCCAACCAGTTCAAACCTTGTTTTTGATAATATCTCAAATCACCTTTCAACAAGATTGAGGGGTATGGAACATCAACGACAGTGTCGTTTGCTTCTGAAGAAGTAGCCCTTGAATTCTTAGTAGTGCTTGGATTTGCAACTCCAATTTGAGTGTCAGTGATTTCAGGTGTAGATTCAGGCGTTGTTTCTTTCTCATCTTTGATTTCTTCTTTAGCGTTTTCCTCATCTGACGAAGCATATGATTTGACAGATTCATCATCATCGTCATCTTCTTCAATTTTGGCTGGACCACCAAATAGAGCAGCTAACCCGGAAGGTCTTGGTTCTTCATCACTTTCCTCTTCACTAGATAAGTCACTATCATCATCTGAATTTAATGATGAATCGCTATCTAATAACGAATCATGATCAGCATTGTTGTTTTCCTCCAATGCTTTCTTTTCTTCTTCATTCAATTCAGGAATTGTCTCAACTTCGGGTGTTTCTTCTTCTGCTTGAGTATCTTCACTGATTTCTTCTAATTTTAAATCTTGTAAATGTGCATACTTAGATTTCAATTCATCTAGGGTCAAATTAGAGTCATAATCATCTTCATTAGTTTTGGCAGCAACCATTTCAATATTATTATTATCATCATCACTGTCATTAACGTCATCAACATCACTTCCTTCTTCTTCTTGTTTAGTCAACTGAGCTTCTAACAATTGAGTGGAATGTTCTAACATCTGACTTAAATGTTCTTTACCTTTAATTCTCTTCAATTCTTCAGCTTCTTGATTCTTCAAAATCTTATACGCCTTCTCAGCAAGCATCCATCTTCTCTTAACAGATTGCATCGCATTTCTTGCTAATGTTCTTAGTCTCTTTTCTTCTTCTTTCTTTTGTCTTTCCTTAGCACCGATTTGACGCTTGAAATGCACTTCAATCATCTGTGCAATCTTACGCTGCCTTTGCACTCTGGCTTTCTTCGTATCTTGGAATAACTTAGACATATGCACGGCCTGTGCAACAAGATGGTCATTGAAAGTGTGATGTGTCTTCAAGGGGTCTCTGAATGGCTGTGGAGGTGGAACTTTGGTAATATTTAGCTTCTCATCAACAGTTAAGAAGGTGCTTTCAATAGCTTCTCTCAACTTTGCGACAACACCACGTTGTTCTTCAATGAACTCATCATATTCTTGATTAGTAATGTCTTCTTCTAATGATTTGAAGGAATTCAAATAACCTTTGATTGAACCAAAAGTTGGCCTACTGAGATGATCAGGATTAGTGACGACTCTTTCAGGTATTGAAAACTTGAGCTTAACTCTAGGAACTGGACCTTCTTTAAATAGTGCCTTTGTAGGCAGTTCAATATCTGAATCATCTTCCTCATCTTCATCTTCGCTTTCGTCATAGCCATCTTCAAGGTCTTCTTGTTGCTCAGCGTTTTCTCTCTTCACATTAGGACCACGTTTACGTGGTACTTTAGGAGCGTACTCCTCCTCTTTCTTAACTTTTGGTCTTCCCCTAGGTCTTGAAGCGACTTCGGCTTCTTCTTTCACAATCGGCTTTGAAATGGTCAATGATCTACCAGCTCTCTTTCCATTTGTATTATCGACTTTCATCAAAAATTGATCATGATAGAACTTAGATGGATTGAACACTTGATTCATGAACTTCTTTTCAGCATCTTCGACTAATGGCCGCAAGGGATCTTGAACTGATGATGAATGACGTAAACTATGTCTCTTCGATCTCTTAGGACCACTGGGTATTTCTTCTTTAGATTCCCAAAGATTGTAACTTTCCGTGACATAATCTGTATAGAAACTTGTTGGTGTAGCATCTGGATTCCATGAAACTAATGAAGTATATTCTTTCAAGTGAAATAGTTCTGATGTTAATAATGAATGTTCAGCACTGATTTTACCCAATTGATCCACATCTGATAACTCTTGATTGAGATGATTATTTAGTCTCTTGGAATCTTCCGTATAACGGACACCATCTTTCACTATTATCTGATGATTGTGATCGTTATTATTTGTATCATTGGACTTCTGAGAATGTTTGAAATGTGTCCTACTCAATTTGTAATTCACAGGGTTGTGAGTTCTTCCACTTCTCCTTCTTTTACCATTATTCACAGATGGATCACTCTCATTCTTTGAGTTATTATTTGTTGATGAGTATTCCAATTCCGAATGAAGACGTGCTTTTGAGTCACCTTGCCTCGATGCAGGCGTCGACGGTGTGGACATGTGTCTTTTATGCTAAATTTGCGATAGATGTAGTGTAATGATGATAATAATGCGATTGTGATGCTGTTTTCTTCCCCAGTGGCGGATGATTTGGAATCGGAATAGCCAATTATCGTGAGTTTCTCTCCGTCTATGAACGCAATTTCAGCAATGCAGTAAACTCTAGTAAGCTGAAAATACACTCCCGCTTTGATTGACGCGATATAAACAATATTCACCGAGATAAACGCGGATTTGTGTAAATATATAGTGAAATTCACTGTTTTCGACTTGTTGTTTTTCAAAAAAAGTCTCCAAATAATTGAAAAATTCGCGAAACCCCATCAGATCAAACCAAGTAAATGTGGCATTCCGGGTAACGTTTCAAAACCAGCGGTGGAAAATGACAAAATTCAAAACTTAAGGAGAGATTTAGTATACCGATCGAACATAAACATCGCAAAATCACCATAATCATGCTCACTTTCAGAGTGTCCGGTGCTTTGAGGACACCAGTGGGACTGCTATCTAAGAGACTTGCCTCCAGACCCCAGCTTTACTCCACAGCTCCTTCCCACCGTGAGAGAGTGCCTGGTGCAACTTATGAGTTCAAAGGTAATGAAGAACCTGTCGTTGAACCGGAATCTGCTGACGCGACAGAAGACACCTACCCAGATATCCCACGAGAACTATACCACTACCGTGATCCAGATGCACCCTGGGATGATAAACAAAACAGAAGAAATTACGGTGAACCATTAAACATCGATGATGATGAAGTCAATATGTGGTCTCCTCATTACTATGATCAAGTCAGCGATTGGACTGCTGTCAAGTGGCAGGCCTATTTCTTTGGAACTGTTGGAATTTTCAGTGGGATCTGTTACTTCTTCTTCTACCCTGAGAGAAATGCAGTTCCAAGAAGTTTCCCAGATGGTTTATCCAAAGATTTAGGTGCCAGAACTGAAGATGACGCATTCTTATACAAAGTCAGAACTGACAAAACGTTCTATGAGAAGCAATGATCGATCACTAACATTATTTTTTACCTTATTTATTTATTATTTATTTGGTACCACCTTATTTATTCCGTTATTTATTATTTATTTATTACCACCCTATTTATTCCGTTATTTATTACATACAATCAATAAGAAAAGAATCGTAAAACTACAGACCTGTTGTATCATTATACTATCATTAATCATCTAACTTATGTTGATCATCGGTTATTCTTCTTGAATCCCCTCTTGATACTGACTCTGCATATTATTCATCATAGACGCTTCAAATGGATTACTCTGGCCATGTTGAAGCCCCGCACTATGAACCAACGGAGTTGTAACGACTCCAGAAGCAGTACCAAATGGTGCTTGTTGTTGAATATTATGTGCTGTTTGGGATTGATGATGTGAAGAAGCATGGTGGAACTGTGCACTTTGTGAACCTGCTGTTTTCAAAGTGGTACTGATTGTGTTTGGAGCAATATTGAATGGGGTATTCATTTGTGGGATGGACATGACTGATGGAATTGATGTTAACATTGGGGTTTGAATTGCAGAAATTGGTGGTTGCATTGATGTTGCACTTTGTGGAACTGACGATTGTAGTGATGAAGAGGATTCTTTATTTAATGTGTCATTGATCATCCTATATGATGAGATTTCTAGTACAATGGTGACATCCTTTGTACATTTGGTCAATGTTGCAAAAGATTGTCTGACTTCGTTCAAAATCATGGATTCATTCATGATGGACTTTGTGGAACCAAGAATAGTGATGATTGACTTCAAGAATGAATTGATTTCGTCATAAATCTTCTTCTTTTCTTGAATAATGAAGTTTTTGTTTGGTTGATTGATTAATTTCAATTTGATCTTCTTATTCAATTCCATCGAAATGACACAAGTATTTGTCAAATCCTTGATCTTATTAATCAAGTGAGTTGGTAATTGATTTTGAGCATTTGGAGTCTCTGATTCATTATCATGATTGTTCTGTTTGGCATTAGCAATCGCACCCTTTGCGATGGCATTATTCAATTCTGAATAGACTTGTGATGAAACATTCAATAAATTGTTCAAAGAATCATATAACTTCTCATCGATTTCATTATATTCATTCAATTGTTGTTGCGCTATCGTTATGTTGTTGTTATTGACGTTATTGTTATTATTATTATTATCAGGAATCTTTAGTGGCGGTAGTTGTCTGAATTTAGAATAAAATGAATTGTTTGCAGTTGATTGATTGGATGATTGGACTTGATTTGGTGAAAGGATCTTGAATGCATTTAATAATTCTGAATAAGATAAAAATAATGACAGGAATAATGATCTAATGAATGTAACGTTATCATTACCTTTAAGAGCATTGGTTAAATGGACTTCAAGATATTCAATGACTCTTTTGAAATTCGAAACGTTTGAAATAACAGTCTTCAACACATCATCAACACTTAGAATTCCCGATTCTTTGTCATTCTCAAACTTTGCGATACTTGAATTGAGCTGATCACCAACATTCTTGATGTTCATAATGAATCCATTTAGATCTTTGACAAATCGATCACTGACATTATCAATATTAGTTAGCCTTGTAAGACTTGTTTGGAATTCTGTGGTAGAAGACCTTATTTTCTTTGCAATATCTAAAATCTTGAAATCTGATACAGCTGGAATACCCAATGGTGATTTGATTTCTGGTAATGTTGATAATTTCTTATAACTAAAATTATCTTCTGGATAGTCTTTTGATGGAACGTGAACGTCATTATTGATTTTTAATTCAGGAGTTAAGGGTGATGTGAGTGTTGATGTGGTGAATGATCTATTTCTATTATGCTCTGAGCCCGCTGGGACAATGGTATTTGGAATAGAGTTGGAATTTGAGCGTTGATTCTTTGACGCAGTTGGTAATGATTCGTATTCTTTAATGATGTCATTGGATGAGTCTTGATTTGGCCTTTTGATAATAAATCCCATTCTTTTAGCTGCCTTGGAACTGACAAAACTTTCTGATGTAGATCTTGAACGTTCCAATTGTGTATGTGATAGTTTGGGGAGCTCAGTAGTGACGTTATCATGACTCTTCAATGGTTTAATATCGTCAGAATCTTCAATCATTCTATGCTCGTCACCTGAAGGTGAGGTTGACAGGAAACCATATAACTGTTTAATCCATTCTTCATTTGTCTCTATTTTATTTAATTCCTTCAATAGTTGTGCGAATCGTTCATTTAACGGATTCTCATCAACTTCTAAAAACTTCAGGCTCTTCAAATTGACCAAAGATTTAGGTATTTTGTTGAAACTGTTGGCCCTTATTGATAAAATCTTTAAATTCTTCTTTAGATACCCGAAATCAAAATCATCATTAATGTGAGTTATTTGGTTATAACTTATATCCAAGATTTCCAAATTCGACAAATATGTAAGAATTTTTGGGAATGTAGTGAATTTGTTCTTATGAATATCCAAATATTTCAAATTCTGTAATGTTGAGAAATTGGAGGGCAGATTTATTAATAAATTCTTTTGCAGCGATAATCTTTCCACTGAATCCTTAATCAACTCTATTGATTCTGAAGGCATTGATTCTATCTGCAAATTCGCCAACTTCAAGGTATACCTCTCATCATGTTGAGGATCTAATGATGCGTTAAAATTGATATTATCCGTAATCAGTTGAATCAATTTAGTTCGACTGATTGTTTCATCGTTTGTTGTCATTTTAACCGCAGATTTGACGTGTTTTACCCTTGAAAAACCGTTGTTCTTCTACTTCACACCACAAAGATTCCAGATCAATGTCAATATGAACACAATACCGCTTCAAGAGACGAAGCTGAGTTAGGTTCGACTTAAAATTCGTGTTTAGATATTTTTGGTTATTTTATCTTGATTTTCATTTTTAGGAAGAATTGTCCTTACGTAATAATTATGATGCTGGTTCGAGTTTCAGGTGTGGTAGAAATCAATTACGCAGAATAACTACAGTGGTTCGAATAACTAAAGTAAGTTATCAATTAAAACGTTAAAAGCCTAGAGTAAGTAACTCCATGGAATCTCTGAGAACCTTCAGAGATCCATCCCAAATACCGAAGACCATATTTTCCCTGCTCATGTATAATGTATCATTGCTTTTCCTGTCATATTATTCATTACTGTGTTCATCAATTACATGAATTGATAACTTGGTCTTATACCTCTATCTTCCACATAATTCAACTCCAATTGCTGGAATTTCTCTGAGTTCTTATGATAGTATAATCCCACTATATCACCACTGACTTGATTAAAGCAAATATAATAAAATCCAGCAAATGAAGCACCTTCAATATTATCAACTTTTGCATCTGGAACAAGAAACTTCTCTTTCCATCTCATATAAATGTACTTCTTATTGAGATAGTTCTTGTGCACGTAGTCAGGAGCAGATATTAAGTTTTTAAAATGTTGTGATGCTGAATGATGAGAAGATGAAGCAATAACTGAACCGGTTGATGAAACACTAGTTTGTGTTTTATTCTTCCAAAATGGGAATCTTGACCAATGTTGTAAATCAATGTCATCATTGCTGTTGAAATGTGTCGCATTTGGTGAGTTTCTTGAAACAAGGAATGGATATATGTCTGAGATGATTTCTGCTTCAAAATACGTTATTATTTGAGGGTATGATTCAGTTAGACCTTTGATCCTTAAAAATCCATTCAAGTAAGATTTGGATAAGTCAACAAATTTGAAATCGATCATGACTTCGTATGTGGAACGACCAGATTGTTGAGATCCGACAAACTTGGAACCTGGTTTCAGGATTGATGTAGTTAGTGGTTGTGATAACTTATCATTGAAAAGGTTGAAAGCAGCGTTGTTATCATTACTGTATGCTTTATCATGATCATTGGGTTTCTCTTCAATAATGATATTATCGTGTGATGTCACTGGTGTCAGACTGTGTAGGGAAACACATGAAGATGATGAAGGTGAAGTGGTCGAGTTGTCATTCAAGAACTTATTGACAACTGGTGATTTTGAAGTCTCAAGTAATCTGGCATCTAAGTCTTTGATTAAAAGGTGTTTTTGAGCTTGCGGTGTTTCAGGCGTGTCGATGTTGTGAACTGGCATTGCGTTATTATGTTTCAGACAACTTTGAGAACTATAACAGACAGGAACCCCGATGACTCAAAGACAGTACAAAGCTAGACCAAAATCGAAATAAAACTCTTTAAAATCTTCAATTTTCATGATTTCGTCATTTCTGCTTTTATTTTCTTTTTCTACTTTGAATTTCTTTTTTTGCATTTTGGCACATAAGTCTGCCACTGTAATGAATTTGTCCCCTTACAGACTTTTCGAAAAAACAAAACTTTTGAAAGCAACAAAACTATACAAATCTAGGACCCTAAATTCACCTTCTAGGCCTAGACTACCTCTGAGCAAGGAATTTGAAAACGCTTTGTTGTTATTGTTTAGCTTTTCTCACTACATAAAATAATAAAAATTCCCTTAGTAGTTTTGTCTAATTACTGAGAGCTATATAATACAATTAAACAGGCGAAGGTCTGCTGTGGCAGCAAGACTGGCGAACAGAAACGAAACAGTACACTCCAGAGCCAATTATTGGAGTTTCGAGGTTTAAATATGCATTT
Organism: Komagataea qinlingensis; assembly: GCA_030563005.1. Classification (NCBI taxonomy): domain Eukaryota; kingdom Fungi; phylum Ascomycota; class Saccharomycetes; order Phaffomycetales; family Wickerhamomycetaceae; genus Komagataea; species Komagataea qinlingensis. Next base: position 46,440 of record JAKUAP010000025.1, read on the forward strand.
CAGCAGGATCCAGAATAGTATGGCCTGAAGAGTCCATAATGACAGTATGAAAATCGGAACTGTTATCAAGTCGACTGTGTTGAGGTTGTGTCCAGTGGATTGTGAGAGTACGTTGTGCATGTTGTTTTGCAGTCAGTGAAATGGTACGTAGTAGTGCCACTTTCAAAGATTAGATTGTATGATAAAAGCTGTTTTGTGGTGTAGAGTGCAGAGATAGAATAAGTGTCAAATAATCGTTACCGTTGAATCAATGTCATATGCGGTTTTTTGAGCACCTGTTTTTCCTTTTCGGCCTTCGAATTTCCTCTTGTTGTTTCCTGTTACTCTCGTCACCAGTGTGCCACTTGTCTCTTGATCGTCTGTCAGCATTGCATCCTGCAATCCGCCTGGACTCTAGGTCCTGTTGAACCTGATGGCATGCCAATAGATGTAAGGCCAGTTCTTAAGGCACAACCTGGTACTGCGCCAAGGAATGGAGGTTATTGTATTAAAATAATCAACAGAGTCGTATTCGTACATTCACAGTGCCCAAGAATACAAGGTTTAATCTTATAGATTATCTAGATCAAAGACTAATAGACTAGCCCTGACCAATGCGTACATTCGTGGACTAAGGGTGCGAGCAACATGTACTTTTTTAATCAACGCAACTGATCCATTTCTGAGACCGACTGAGCCCTTTAGCCTATACAAATACCGACATTTGGTTGAAAGATGTGATATTGAGAAGAAAATTAAAGGATTATCTTTGGTGGTGGTAATTGTTTCCTGATCAATCATCATCAAGGTGAATATTGGATTTTTGAAGAATATGAAGGACTCTTAAAATAAATCTATTCTTCATCAACAGCGACACCTCTTTCAATCATCTCCTGTAAACTCATATTTCTCACCATCTCTAGCATTCTTTCTTCATCAAACTGCTGTTGCATTGCTGATTGATCAATGAAATCTTCTAAAGTTTCAACATTACCGATCTTTGGAGGTAGGATATCATATTCATAAATATCATTCTGATCCCAAACCTCAGATGGAATCTTTGACATGATCTTACCCTCGCCGGATAAGATAGCAAATCTTAAGAAGTTTTCAGGAATGACACCATCTTCTTGTGGTTGGAACTTCAATGGTTTATCTTTCAAGATTTCCATTAATGAATCATGCAAAAATTGTCTATCTTTAGTATCATTCCAAAGAATTGGGGCTCTTAATAAATAAGCTTCTGTGGAGACTTCAGTTTCTTGACCAACTTGGAAAACAGAATGATCTAAGACAGGTATATCATTAGCTAACCCAATAGCTTCTAATAGTTTATAACCCATGAATGGATGTTTCACAAATGCTGTCTCCAAAGCGTCACTTGCCTTTTCTCTGTCATCTAACTTCAAATATGCTAAAACAGTAGAATAGGCCAACCCAGGAGTAAACCATTTAGCATAAGTCTTAACCAATGGACTTTCCACAAGATCAATCAAATATTTAAACTCCCCACTTAAAATGGCATAAAAATCAATAAAATATCTGACTCCTAATGGATCCTGATCTGGTGATAATCCCAATAATACTTTACAGTATGTTAATGCGGTACCATATGTACCCTTTTTTGTCAAGACTTCAATATATCTGAATAATGCTAGGAAGAATTGACGATTCAAATAATAGTTATAAGGTAATCTAGTCAATCCATTCCATAATTCAAAATTCTGTTTAAATGCTCTATCAAATGCAAATAATGCTCTCTCCACTAACCCATTAGAGTTTGATTTATCACCCTGTCTAATGAAAATCAAAGCAACTTGTAAAATCGTCTCCACATGGTATGGGAATCTTGACAACAAAGTCATCAAGTTTTCATGATTTGGAGTAACAACCACCGAATTATAAAATTGTGAATTTGGCATCTTGGAATCATTTCTATCAAATTTGAAAAATCTTATACCTTTGTCTAATAATTGATTTACATCATCCCTAATAACATCTTCCCAATCTTCAGACTCTTGTAATTTATCATATACCAATTCCCTTATTGTCAATTCCTCCATACTCATTTCTTTCTTTTGGGTGGGTATCCAATCATCTCTAACTTTAGTCAGTACTAATTTTCTGGTGGTGCCAGGAATGGATCTTCTATCTTTACCACCCCAGCCTCGGATAACTTTAGACAATTTTTTGATTTGTTGGAGTTGTTCTGGTGGAATTGATGTGGAGGTAGTGGATTCTGCATCTTGAATTGCCTCATGTGATAATTTTCCAAATAGTTTTTTGAATTCGTTATCTGGATCTAAATCTTTAACATTGATTTTCAATAATGGGGCACAATTGAGTTGCTTCTGTGGCGTGAAGTATCTGAAGGCTGGATCTAGTTCTTCATGAATGATGTTGATTTCGAGTTCTGATTGATATTCTTGAGTGGTGGTATCTATTGGTTTATTCTCTTTTCTTAATAGTTCTTCCAGGAATTGATCTAGTTCTTCATCGGAGGTAGGCTCTGGAGTTTTATTCTTCTTCTTTTTATTTTTCTTCTTCTTGGACTTTATCACTATTTTAGGTACTTCCTCTACTTCTTTGACTTCCTCCTCCGGTTCACTTTCTTCATCTTCCTCTTTATCATCATCACCCATCAATGCAAACAGATTACTCTTTTTCGCAGGTTGATAGACCTCATTGGTTTCTTCTTCACCAACGTCGTGGACCAATTCCAATTGCTTAGCTTTCTCTTTCTCAAGTTTTCTTAACCACCTGGAACTCATCTTATGAATACAATGGATTTCTTCCTCTCGCTTTATTGCCTTCATAGTTGTCTTCACAAAACTCATAGTTAAAATTTCAGACCCGCGAATTTCACCATCGGAGCAGACCATGTCTGATCCGGCCAGAAAGTAAAGAAAAATAAATTAAATTTTTATGCGATGAGCATTTGCACTATGGCACTTTAATACACAATCACAACCAATTACACTATGGGATCCAACAGAAAGAAGAAAGAAAAGGCCAAGGATTTCAAAAAGGCCAAATTGAAAGTCGGTAAAACCGCAGCCAAAGCAAATAACTTCACAGATACTTCATTTGTTGCCAAAACCATCTCATTACCAAATCAATCAATAGGAAGCAGAACATCAACAGATACAGAAGCAGACTTACTAAAGAGATTATCACTCACGAAGCATCACTCTAATCAAACAAGAAAAGAGACATTGATTTACATTCAACAACACTTACCTGATTCACCATCCTCATATAAACAAATCTTAAATGCAATCATCCCATTGATATTAGATCAATCATTGTCTGTCCGTACAGCATTACAAGAATTACTTATTGCCATCGCCACCAAACAACCCAATTTCATGGAATTGCATGCACGTTCGATCGTGCTTTATATCCATTCAGCGATGACACATATCACACCTGCCATTCGTAATGATTCTGTTAAATTCCTGGATATTTTGATCAAATACGGACAGGATTCATTAGTGAGAAGTGCATGGATCAAGACTTTAAGATCATACTTCACAGTGTTGAACTGGACGTTGAATGATACGAGAGAGTCTGTTTCATTTGCAATCACCACCTCGAATATCAACAGTGGGTCCAATAAAGCTAAAGCCGGTACTGTGGAATCGTTAGTGAAATTCCTCAGAGCAGGTGCATTCGCCACTGTTCAGGAACTGGAAGGAGGTGAAGTACACTGCAGCAGTCCGTTGACAAGCAGATATTTATTTCCAGTGGCACCGCAGCCATTTGCACATTTGAAGCTGTTTAACAGGGAATTGAAGGGGAAAGTGACGGAGAGCTCAGCCAACAACCGGGCCATCGACTTGAATGTGTCGTGTGAGGACTGGGAAACCAGAAGAAAAGTGTTGAAGGAGTTCTTTGTGCCGCAGATGGAGAAGAACGTGGGAAACGTGATCAAAGAAGGCGGCGAGCTGGGGAAGGCGGCGAAGAGCCTGGAGAATCTGATTGGCGAGTTAAAGACGGAGGAGGAGGAGAAGACCGTATAGAAATAGTTATATCGCATTGTTTGAGAGACTCATTGTAGTACTCGTCTGATCTCTCTTGCAATCTTCTGCAAATAACCTTTGTTTTACAATAATTAGCGATGGGTGGAGAATCGGTTGAGCATTGGCTTTAGCCGCCGAAACACAGAAAGTACTTGAACGCGAATTAATCCTGTTTTCGAACTTGGTTTGCACCATCGAAGTCATCCTCAGAGACTCAATGTTCGCTACCAATGCTGCAGTTGTAAAATAAGATAGTGAATATCGAAGCCAGATTTTTTTCGTTGAAGCCATCCGCTTGATTGTTTTCGAGGTTATGTACGAGACTCTCTGCCACAACTGACTATGAAGATTCACCGCTATGGTGATCTTTCTTCGGCGTGTGCCAATACACATAGATTTGATTGCGTCATATAGACCGCTCAATTCCATGTTCATATATTTGAATTGGCTCGTTGCTTGTAGTTCCCACTGTTTCAATACATTACTCACCACTAATGTCGAGTTACGCACTGTTGGATTGTTATTTATTGAAAAAGGAAAAAGGATCCAGCATTAGCTCAGCATCTCCTTCAATTAACACAATATCTTTTTAAGATTAGACTTTAAGAATTTTCTTTACGAAAATTATGACGAACCCTTTGGATCATATGAATCCTGAATCACGGTGGGTTTTACACAAGGAAGAATTAATACAACAAGAGTGTGATATTTTAATTAGAAACAGAGATATCAATTAAATCAAAACTAAATAGCACCCTTATGCTCTATCCCATGTACTCATTCATATCAATCTTCATGCCATAATCAACGCTGACATCTTCTTCATTCTCAGTCTTCTCGAAATCCAAAATGATTTCATTATCATCATAAAACTCCCATTCAAACTCATGAACAAACCCAAATCTAGTCTGTGGAACCTCAGAGAGATAACTCTTGACACGAGAATAATCACCGTAATTTATAGTCTTTACTCCATTATCATGATACATCAAATAGAACTGTAACAATAACGTCTCTTCCTTATTCATTGGCTTGAATGTTGGTTTCTGGAACAGATCTTGTGGTTTCTGCCTATAAAACTGTCTGAATCTATGGATGTTCTTTATTTGAGTAATAACAACTGGAATTCTCCCCGTTTCCAAAAACACTATCAAATTTCTGATGATTGTTATAAATACACAACACAGCCAATCCAGACTCTTCAACAACGTACAATGGAGCATGCCTATAATGACCTCCACTCCTATATCTTAGAATCTGATCCTGGGTGGATTTAGAAACACCTATTGTGAACCAATTCATATAAAAGGAACGAATATAGAATTCTTCAGCATCAATAACTAACACAAAATGACGATTCCATCCTAATTCTGGTATTCTAAAGATCCTCAAAGTGATATCCATTGGAGATAACTGCTTGAAGTATTATTCAATATTGTGTTCAGGGAAACAGTTTTTGATTTGCTCCTTGATGACTTTATCCTTTGTTGTTTTAAAAACTTGTAATAATACATCTGGACTCATTTCCATCATTTTGGAATGAAGGGTAACAATCTCTGCTGGCAGTTCTGGTTTCTTTGGCTTTTTGTACGGAACAAGAGATTTTTGTTCATACACAGTCGTATCAAAGTTAGAGCATAGGATCTCTGGGATATTGAAGTTTAATGGTCTGAAAACTGGTTTCATCGGTGAAGTCATTAAGGAATTTTCAAAAGAGCAGAAAGGAAAGTGTTCAGGAATCTTTCCTCTACTTATATAGACAATCAGGGATCTGAAATCTACTCAGGACTCAAGAGCCAAATCTCACATTTTTTTCCCCAACTAGTTGGTTGACACACCCAACCTGGAAAGTTAAAAAAACTCTACTCAGATTTCAAAACAAATCGAAGATTATATGCATCTTATGGACCCGAATCAGGTAATATTCGCGCTAACCGTTTCCTGTCAAATTCATTTATTGGTAGGAACAGCATAAAACCTGCCAAAATTCTAAAGAAAAAAAGTTTAGATCTTTGAGAGGCGATATGTAAAGTCAATTTCAAACTGTGAAGTTGTGAACTGTTAACAACAGTCCACTTAATGACAGTTTACAGATAGACTTGGAAAAATGGTATCCCATAAAGGGCCATAAATTCCTACAATCTTGTTCATATATGATAGCATAGCATAGCAATTGAGTAAAAACATGCATCAACTGGCAAACAATAATCAACAGTAATCACCCCAAAAATGATGAGTTCTTTGGAAGAACATCGTCTTCATTAAGATCTGGAATGTGGAACATATCTATGGTAAGGTCTCCAATAACTATAATAAATAGAACCATCTTTTCTACGAGTTCTGAATCTTGGTTTTAGCTGAATATAAGCATCTGCTTCAGCATCTGCATCACGTTTTTGGAAAGGTTGACCAATGGAATATTTCTTCCATCTCCATGCTTCTACAATACCATCACGTTTTTGTAATTGAGTGGCAAATTCTTTATATTCTTCGTCAACAATTGTTGTATTGATGAAATAAACAGCATCTTCTAAGACGATTGGGGCGACGTCATTATTGCCAAATTGGACTGATTCAATGATTGCATCATCAGAGAATGGAAATTCAACACCTTTGGAAGTTTTTTCGAAGCCTTCAGCGGTACTCATGTTCTGAGCAGCAAGAGCTTTGGCAGATAATGTGACAAATGATAAAATGATAGCTTTTGAGGATTGCATTGTTTTTAGGTTGTTGGGGAGAATTAATTTATTTGCATGATTTAATGGAGAATAACCCAGTTCAAGTACCTTTCTGAATAAATATGAAACACCTTTTTATTCTTTCGAGAACAGTAGGGTCCTTTTATTTAAGATTTATGAGGTTTTCATATGGAATTGTGTCAAATTCAACCATTGACATCCCGATCCGGCAATTTCGAATGCTCGAACAAGGTCAACAAAACTATACAATTATGAAACAAGCTGCACAATGAAATGAAACAACTTACCATCCCCGAAATCGAAGTGGCTATCCATAGGGAATTCTAAGCTGCAAGGTTCAGTGGGTCGTTTGCGTGCTGAAATCGGGATTTCTGATTGAGGCAACAACTGACCCAAATTGGTGTGTTCATACCTGTATGAGCACTGTACACGACCAAAGGAAGGGATCCAGATTAATCGTTACATTATATGCGTCACCTGGTTCTATCAACTATGATCATTGATGATATCGTATCTTGAATTCACAATGCAGAAACTTATTCCTGTTCTTCACTGATATCAGCGGTAAGAAAGTGCACAAATATCTCTCTCCGCCCTACATCATTAGTCAAATGTGTCTTCAATTGCCAGGTAATTCATTCCTTTTATAGCTTCCAGTGCTAATTCTGCTGCTAATCAAGATTAATTCATGTACTATAACGATCTGGATGAAATATTCATGTGACGGTCTATTTGGAAAGGGAAGCGCCTCTCTATTAAACAAAGTCAATGGTAGGCCCACTGTCTGAATCGAACAAGAATCGTCTCAGAACAGCAGTCTTAGCACTAGTCTTGTTGATCAGTTCCTTCGGCTGGATCGACACGATGTTGTTGATCAGCGAGAAAAAGAGGAATCAACGAAAATTCTGCTTCTAATAATGGTTTAGTGAATTTTGCTCCTTGAAAAACACATTGGCAATTATCCATTAACAACACAAATTACTACCAACCAACATTTACCACAGCAATCACACCATGGATTGGTTCTACAAACAGAAGGACCCTACCACCTCCGCCTCCACCACTACTACAGACGAACATTCCAAAGAACAGCAACTCCTCCAGGATCTCCCACCCCAGCTCTCAGACTTCTTCACCAAACAGACCCGTCTCAATCAATTCAAATTCAAAGAACCAGAATCCTCAAAATCTCCCAATTTCCAAACATACGTCACTGACAAACCAGAATCCGAAGTGGCTGCTATAAACTGTGCTGATTTTCAAATGGAATTCATCGATTGCGTAACGAAAGGTTCATGGAAAGATAAATTAACTGGTTGTGACTTACAATCAAAGAGAAATGAAAAATGTTTGAAATTGCAGAAGTTGTTGTTTTGGGAATTGGGGTTACGTTATACGCGAAGCATTGAAAGATTTGATAAGATTACGGATTCTGGTGATAAGTTGGGTGTTAAGTGGTTTGAGAAGTATGATGGACGGGATGTATTGGATAATAATATCATGGATGATGTGTTAGAAGAAAGAGAAAGGGTATGGAAATGATACATCACTGTATTTATTACTTATTTATTATTTATTTGTTATCATGTATTTATTTATTTATTCATTCATCATCATTAATCATTCTTCATTACTCGTAACAACTTCACATAACTCTTTCCATACTTCCAACTTCTCTTCGTATTTCAATCTTACTAACCCACTTGTTGATGGAACAACAACAACTTTTCCATCAAACCATTTCTGTTTCTGCTCACCCCATTTGAAATCCTTATTAGTAGGTCCATTATCAGTCACACTAACCACACTATTCCAAATCCCTTTCCCCACAAAACATACAACTTTTGGCTTATATTTATTCAGTGTTGAGGTCAGGACGGGCACATTACGTTTCATCTCACTGAATGGGATCTCATCGACTGATTTTGTGGGGCGTGCAACGAGTTCTGTGAATCCAATATCATATTCATCGGGCATCCTTACATCATCTTCAAACATTAATTTCTTAACCTCGCCATCTTCCTTCTGTAGTTTCTCCACCAATCCACATTCATTTAACAATTTCCAGAAACAATTCGAGCGGTGCGCAAATCTATGGCCAACTTCAGAAGATTTGACACCTGGATTATAGCCAACAAATACTAGTTTCAAGTTACGCTGCAAGAGATCAGGTAATGGCTTCAAATGTTGATATTTCTGTTCTGAAGGATGAGTATATGGATTATATCGTTTCGTTGGTGATGATCTTGTGGCTGTCGGTGTTGTGGTTTCTTTGTATGCGAATTTTTCAGTGAGTGATAATTTAGGCATTTCAATACAAATAAAGATCAAATTCCGGTTACTCTTGAGACTAAAAGAGTTGCAAAAAGAGTGTTGATAACTAGCGAAATGGTTATGAGTCTTATGTAATCACAGTTTTTTTGTTGTTTACTTTTCATACACAATCACTTTTCCTGATTATCATTTCTCTCCATCTCATTGGATGCACGATCATCACCAACAGCAATAGAACGATCTCGCAACAATGGACCTACCCATGGACACATTCTCCCAGGCACTCCCTGATCTCACCGTTGATGAAACAGATCAACTCCTTAACAAGACTTCATCGTTATCAATAGAAGACACCACATCATCATCAGCTCCATTGTCACAAGACGTCACCACTTCAACGCCAAATCATTTCCAACGCAAATCGATCTTCAAGCATCCATACACGCCACGTACATCATCGCCTTTGAAAGACACATACGTTCCTGAAGAACAAGATGAGTTTCTCCCGGATGCAGATATTGATGATTTTGATGAAGATATGGAGGATGATAATACCAGTTTTGCCTCTGATTTGGTGAATAAACCATCATTGTTATTGTCACCAACTATTCTTGGTGCTAAAGTGGCTACGTTGCGATCATCAAGAAGATCATCATTGGTTAATGAAAGTATCGGAAAAGTATCATATGACGAATTAGATGATGGTGAGATAAGTGTATCATCAAGTATTGAAAGTACTCCAATTTCAATACACAACAGATCAAAACCAAGACAGAAATCAAGATTATCTCAAGAAGTATCAGTATCTAACATTGAAAATTCCACAATTAGCACCAGCGATGGTGAGGATTCATTCGATTCATCCACGTCATATAACGATTCATCATCAATTCAACAATCTACACCAACAAAAATCACGGCATATACAGGTTCCACATCCTCAAACCAACCCCAACAAATCTTTCAAATGCATCATCATCACTATTATCCTTCTCCATCAAGAAGACAACCTCGTCCATCACCAAATGACTCTTACAATGACACAACATTCGATGATTCATATGACGACAGTCAAATCTTACCCTCACCATGGTCAAGAACGGCACAACCAAAACAACCAACACCCTATATTATTTCCTCATACCTCCAACTTCTTTTCAATGCCTTCACATCATCCATCGCGATCTATATCCTCATTAACGCAATCCAGACCGTCAAAGCGGACATTAATCTTAAGATGGAACAACATACAATGGATCTCGTGTTAGAAATTGCACAATGTACTCGTCATTATGTGGATAATAAATGTCATCTAGACACAAGAGCCCCATTGTCAGAAGAACCATGTATTGCTTGGAAACGTTGCATGAATCAAGATCCTGAATTATTAGCTGGTAAGGCCAGTGTTAGTGCCGAAACCTTGGGTGCTATTGTTAATTCACTTGTAGAACCAATTGGTGTGAAGGCTATTGTTGTTTGTGTCATTGGATTTGTTACTTGGGCTTTCGTTTCTAATTTTTTCTTTGGATTTGTTAGAGCTAAGTCATATTATGGATGGGATAGTAATAATAATGGGAATCAAGGTAGTCAACAGGGGAATTTTGGAGCACAGGGACGGAGTGTATTGAAATATCAGAGTCCTTTGAAACAAGTTGGGTATGGAAATGGGTATTAGAGATGAGTTTTTCATTATTTATACTATAAATTCATACATCATGAACTTTTTTTGGAATATTGTTTTCTTCGTTGCGACCCTATTCTACAAAGCTTATCATAAAATTCACAACGAACATTTGCATTAAAACCACTGCAAACACTAGTGACTCATAATCATCTTGTCAAATAGACCATATCATCATCAGCAACCATCACATGATTTGCATCAGTCCATCTAACAAAAGCACTCAAATACTCCTCATATGTAAACTTCTCTTCTGCATCTTCGACATTATCATTCAAAATATCGAATAATTTATCAATCTGGACACCGTTCTCTTCTTGGAATAATGGAGTGGTGGACAATGTAGCAAGAAGTTTTGTAAGTTTTTTGTATCTATCGTTGGAGATATTCATGGTAGGATAATCAGAAATGAATCTCAATGGACGGCCAATAGGCAAATCAGGAGGATTTGGTGCTTGTGCCGGTTCTTCCTGGATACGTAAATTCTCTATCAAGTGCTGCGGTTCCTCCATGCCTAAGTCTCCTTCAGGCAAGAAACTTTCATCTTCTAAATCATCTTCTTGCGTTTCTTGCGTTTCTTGCGTTTCTTCTTGTGATGGACCAACAGGAACATACTCACCTTCATCATGTTGAGATTCTTGTGTCGTGGTAGTAGCTTGTTCCTCAGTCTGTCTTAAACCTAATGAATTTTTAGACATTCTTGGTTCTTGAGCTTTTGATGATCTGACTTGTTGTGTTATATCTTCAACTTCATCAACATCTTCGTCTTCTTCTTCAGTTGGTTCCTTTCTGGCTCTCTTTGCTTTCTTGACTGTCTTCTTTTCAGCATTTTCTTTGGCTTCCTTGGTTTCCTTGAATAATGAAAAGTAAAGCATCTCTTCAGCAACTTCAGTATCTTTATACTCGATAACTTTACTCAATCTAACTTTAGCATGGGCAGTGGCCAATCTGATTAAAGTTTCTAATGTACGTGCCGTTATTGGAGAGGCATTTTTTGAACCGCTTATTGAAGCATTTCTAAGTTTTGTATAAGTATCAACGATGTGATCAGTTGCATTTTGTGAAAGAACAGGCTCGTATCTGCTTTTAGCATACTGAATATATTTCTTGACAAATGGGATGGTCAAAATTTTCGGTTTCTTGTTGATGTTGGCTCTCTTCTCAGAAATCATTCTCTGTTTATACGCTTCTAGAGCACCTGAATGCAACAATGGATTGAATTTCTGATAAATTGATTCATTTTCGTCATTCTCATCACCAGCAGCAGTCTGATCATCATTCTCATCTAATTTTTCATTACCAATAGCTAGACTTAATCCAGAGCTTTCTCTAATTGGTTCACCTTCACTATATCCAACAGGAATATATCTATGAGTCTTCAACATGTGTTCACTAATTGATCTATCTCTTTGAACATTAACATCATCAGTAACAATAAACAATAAATCGAAACGTGATAATAATGAATCAGGCAATGCGATATTCTGATGAGGATCTTTATGAATATCATACTGGCCATAAACGGGATTAGCTGCTGCAATAACAGAACATCTAGCATTCAACGAGGTATGAATACCGGCTTTAGCAATGGTAACTGTTTGTTGTTCCATGACTTCATGAATCGCCACACGATCAACGTCAGACATCTTATCAAATTCATCAATACAAACAACTCCACGATCAGCCAAAACCATTGCACCTGCTTCTAATCTTCTTTCACCAGTTTCTTTATCATGGGTAACAGCAGCTGTTAAACCAACACCTGAGGAACCACGACCTGTTGTTGCAATGGCTAATGATGCTGTGTTCAAAACAAATCGTAACATTTGCGATTTGGCAGTGGATGGGTCACCAACCATTAAGATATTGATATCACCTCTTAAATGGGAACCATTTTCCAGATTTTTCTCAACACCGCCTAATAACATCAATAGGATGGCTTTCTTGATATATGAATGACCGTAGATCGATGGTGCTAAACTTTGTGATAACATTTCAAAAACGTCTTTTTCTTTGGAAATCTTGTTAATGTTTCTAATATCAACTTCATTGATATTCTCCACTGTGGAAACACCTGTTGACATGGCATGTAATGGATATATGGAATTGGCTAAAATCACTGTTCTAAAACTTGAAGTTTGATTACCACCCCCTCCAAGAGATCTATAAACACCAACAATTTGAACCCTGTCACCTGGTTTCAACAAATCCACTAAATCGTCATTCAACACAACTTCTAAAGATCTGGGTAATTGGCCAGCTGGTGCTCTTTCTGGCATTTCTTGAATAGTTACTGTTTGAAAATCACGATATGTAGAATACCCGTATTCTGTAGTCAATTTATTACCTTCTGAATCTTCAGTTGGATAAACTGGTGGTGTGCTTATTGGATTGAATGAAGTTGTTTGATCAAAGAAATCTCTTGCATGGAAACGACCAGTCTTGTCTGAATAATGTACAGATCTCAAGATCTTTGGACGAACTAATGAAGCTCTGGTAACGATCCCTTCAACTGAGATCATTTTGGATAAATGAGTAGCTCTGATAGTTCTAGGACTCACATTATGATGACCAAATGCACCTCTGAATGATAAATAGAAAGATTCCTGATCATTAAACTCTTTGAAATTTGGATTACTTGGATCATAAATAGCCACGACATTATCTCTCAATGCCTTTTCAAAAGCAGGCAAGTATTCAGCAGGGTCATTCATCAATCCGATCCAAATGGATCTATCGAATTCACGGAGTTCATCAACAGAAACCGTCAATCTTCTCTTTCCTAATGATAAAAGATCTCTAATCTCTTGTCTATAATCAGTGAGATTTTGTTCATGGTCGAGAAATTCCTGGAATCGACGGACTCTGTCCCCAAACACGGCATCCACTGCGTCGTTAATATCATCCATTGTATATGAAAATATTAGCTAACAGTAACAAAGAAGCGGAAGGTAGCGTTTAATTGAAGTATCGAAGAAGTGGTATCTTCTGTTTTGAAGAAAAAACGCGACACGCATTCAATTACTTTTCCGAAAGTGGAAGTCGAGGGCATCTATCACATGTGCAAAAATCTATTCACGTGACTTGTCGGAACTGATCTCAGTTTGGTTGATCGTTTAGCCAAAATTAGCCACTCAAACTGACAGTTGTTCGGTTCGTCAGTTGTTGACACATTTCCTGTTAGTAAAGGTATCGTTTAGCGTATTCGCGTTCTCCTATTGTTATACTGGTTACTATATAAAGAGAGAAACTGCCAGACACCGCAAACTCATTCCATCACAAGACTTGCTGATCATCGATCTGTCAAACCACATAATAACAACACTATCAACGCCACATCAAAACAAACATGATAGATATCGCCTCCATCATTAATAGCGAACCACAGTGGACTTCTACCAACGAGACACTCATCACAGAACCATTCAACTACCTGAACAAGAACAAGGGTAAACAACTTCGAGCCAAACTCATCCAGTCATTCAACAAGGTTCTCCAGATAGACAATGTCAAGCTCACAAGAATATCCAACATTATTGAACTCTTACACACTGCATCTCTCTTGATTGATGATATTGAAGATAATTCAAGCCTAAGACGAGGCAAACCAACTGCCCATTTGATCTACGGTATTCCATTCACCATCAACTCATCCAATTATATCTATTTCCAATCTTTCAATCAATTGATCGAACTTAGTGAGATGTGTGATTCAGATACCCAAAGAAGTCAATGCATTAAAATATTCAATGATGAGTTGTTGAATTTACATAGAGGACAATGCATGGATTTGTACTGGAGAGACAACCTGATCGTTCCTAGTGAGGGGGAGTATTTGAGTATGGTCATGAATAAGACTGGTGGGTTGTTCAGATTGGCTATTCGTTTAATGGAGTTGTTTGTTAAACCAGAAAGTTCTTTGGAGAAGTCATTGGTGCCGTTAGTCAATTTATTGGGGATGATATATCAGATCAGAGATGATTATTTGAATTTGAGAAATGATGAGTTGCATAACAATAAGGGATTCTGTGAAGATATAACTGAGGGGAAGTTCTCTTTTCCGATTGTACATGGTTTGTCAATCAATGAAGAAGACAAGACATTGTTGAATATATTGAAACAAAGAACCAATGACGATCAGATCAAGAAATTCGCAGTGACTTACTTATCTGAAAAAGGATCCTTTGCATACACTGAAAAGTTCCTTGATGATTTGAAAACAATGGCACTATCTATTTTGAATGAATTTGGTGAATACCCTGAACTTCAGTTGATTATCCTGCAGTTAAGTAAGGTTTAAATATCAAAATATCAATGACTATGTTATCTACGGAAATTTCCCCAAGTAGTGAATTTCGCGCCTTTTTAAACCAACTAAATATTCACATGCCTTTCAATTTCCCAAAAGATTGATCTCGAAAATTTTATTTTGGCTGTTGCTATCAAAAAGAATTTTTCCAAACGCAAAACAACATTTAGTGCTCTTCTCACTGAGCTTTCAACTTCAATTTGTCCTGGTGCGCCCATACATAACACGCAATCACTCCATTCGACACAGTACTCGTGATATCCCACACAGATCACTAGATAATCCCAGTTTAGAAATGACAGAAAAGAGAAAGCAAGATTCTTCGGCTTCGGTATCAACGTCAACAGATAAGAAGAACGGCACAACTGCTGCCTTGAATAGTATCAAAGAGATCCATGATCTACAACCACAACTGGCTAATGCTGCTGATTCAAAGCTCATTGCTCGTGAAAAGAAGAAGAAGGACTTCATTGAACGTACCATTTGGACTATTGTTATGATCCTAGGATTTATTGCAGTGATAGGAATGGGGCACATCTACACAGTTTTATTGATCTTCTTTGCACAAATTTTGGTCTTTAAGGAATGTATCTATGTCACATCACAGCCATCTAAAGAGAAGAATCTTCCGTTGACAAAATCATTGAATTGGTATTTCTTATTCACAACTATTTATTACCTTGATGGAGAATCATTCATTCATTCATTTAATCATTTAATTTTCACTAATCAGTTCTTGACCCCATTAGCTAATCACCATAGATTCATCAGTTATTTATTATATGTGATGGGTTTGGTTTTTTTTGTTGCCACTTTAAAGACTGGTCATTATCGATTTCAATTCGCTCAATTATGTATCACTCATATGGTTTTATTATTAGTTGTTTTCCAAGCTCATTTGGTCATCAGTAACATCTTCAATGGTATGATTTGGTTCTTGTTACCAGTCATGTTGGTTGTTGTCAATGATATCTTTGCATACTTATGTGGTATCACATTTGGCAGAACCCAATTAATTGCCATCTCCCCAAAGAAAACAGTTGAAGGTTTTGTTGGCGCTTGGGTCTTTACTTCAATCTCAGCAGTTATCCTTGCCCACATCTTATCCAGATACAACTTTCTGATCTGTCCAGTTGAAGATTTACGTCAAAGCATCTTCTCTAACTTGACTTGTGAAGTCAATCCAATCTTCTCTCCACAAGATTACAGAATCCCACCAATCATTGCAGAAAACTTAAGTTTTGATAAATTGACAGTCAGACCAATTTACTTCCATTCATTAAATCTTGCATCATTCGCTTCATTGATTGCACCATTTGGTGGATTCTTCGCAAGTGGATTAAAGAGAACTTTCAAAGTTAAAGATTTCGGTCATACTATTCCTGGTCATGGTGGTATTACTGATCGTGTTGATTGTCAATTCTTAATGGGTTCATTCGCATACTTATATTATGAAACCTTTTTGAGTACGAATAGATTCAATGTTGGTTCTATTTTACAAATTGTTGTGGGTAATTTGGAACCTGCTGAAGTGTTGACATTAATGGGTAAATTGAATCTGTACTTATACAATTTAGGTGTCATGGATGAATCTAAATATGAAAAGATTAGAGATTTGGTGATCTAGATAGAAAGAGATATATGTGCATAAGATAACACCAACAGTAATACTAGACCTGGAAGGCGTAGTTCTTTGAAAATCCTTGAAAACCCAAATCTGATGGTTATAATCAATATGATTCTGTGTGATTGTTTCTTTTATTTCGGTTCTGTACTCAGAACTGTCCGGAGTTTACGCGGTTAAGTGCTTGCTAAAAATTAAGCTCAAGCATCCTGATTCTTCTGCCGTCAACGTCTTTTTTCCAATGTAAGAGACATATATTGGTGTAACGTTAAACTTCAGGTGGTCAGCTAATCAGTTTTCATCGCCCAGAAAGAATAATTCTGGAGCAGTAATTCTGTTAAATCCGCGGAAATATTACGTAATTGGACGAGGAAGCAGCGCCTGAAAGTAAACCCACGCTAAACAACGGGACGAACAATGAGCCTGAGAGACTGGTCTTGTTCGGTGAAGATCGGCCTTTTATGGTGGCTTGCAACGTAGCAGAGTCCCATCCAGTCCCCCCGTGAGTGCCCTGCCAGCCTCCTCTTTTCTTTTTTATTCTGATTTGTCAGCCGCAAGCGACTCTCTGTTCCGTCTAAAACAAACTCGCTTTTTGGTGGCAAAAGAACAGAATAATAATTTCTACTTCTTCTTACCCAAACCCACAACCAACACAAGCCAATTCTAGAATGAGTGACGTTTTATCCAAGAGACAGCACACTGAGGAGCTCCTTGATGCCAGTCCTCTCGACCAGGGCAATAAGAGGCGCGAGACCTCAAAAAAGCAGAGTAAACCGGGTAGAAAACCCTTGGATACCGAGCCTAAGAACAAGAGAACTGCGCAGAATAGAGCTGCTCAGAGAGCATTTAGAGAGCGAAAAGAGCAGAAGATGAAAGATTTGGAGGTGAAGATCCAGGCTTTGGAAGATGACAGAAAGAACGCCAACACTGAGACTGAGTTTTTGAGACTGCAGGTTCAGATGCTTATGAATGAATTGGCTAAACATCGTGGTACTAAAGACTTGAGTGACTTGAACATTCCTGCTGCACCTCAACTGGCTTCTACTTCCACTTTAGATGTTTCTCCATCTAGTGACGAATCTTCGACTTTTTCTCCAAATGAAACTGCTAAGTCCACTTCCTCCACTGATGAAACTGCATCAACCAATAACAAGATTCCTGCATTTTCATTTGAATTCCCTTGGAGCCGCAAGAGCTCAATGAACACTCCTTCTTCAACAACTACAAAATCACCGTTATTTAATAATTCAAGCTCAAACTCAAACATACCCACTTTGTCATCAAATGCCTCAACTACATCATCTACAACGACGGGAACATCACCATTCGAATTATATAACACTGAAGATCAGAAGGATTTACCATTGTTTAATCAAGTCAAACATCTAAACAAACCTTCCAATCAACAAGAATTTGATTTCAATAATCATTTTAATGAAGGCATTTCTGATTTCTGTACAGATTTAAACTCTGCTTGTGGTACCAAAGAATGTCCCGTTCCAAAATCAAAATCTCAAATATCAACACCATTAGACACTACCTCCACTCCAGCTGATTTGTTAAACAAGGCACAGAATGATCCATTATACTTTTTGAATGAAAACAACATCTTATTTAATGGCTACTCTACATTTGATCCATCTTTGGCATTTGACAACAATAGTAATGCCATGAACGTTGATGATTTATTTGATAATAATGTCAATCCAGTTGAAGTTGATCCACTAAGCAATCTAACCACAGAAGAATCTCTATATGATCCATTTGGCCTATTTGGTAATCCATCAGCTAAGAATTCCCCAATTGTTGAGACCGAAGCATCATTAATCTCACATCCAATGAATACACAAACACTGAACAATGCCAAAACCCCAGCTAACACAATCCAAGAAAATGATGAAGATGATAATGAAATCGTTCCTGCTAAAGATAAGAAGTATTTGAAATGTACGGAGATTTGGGATCGTATCACATCACATCCTAAATATTCAGACATTGATATTGATGGATTATGTGGTGAATTAAGAGCAAAGGCAAAATGTTCAGATAAAGGTGTTGTTATTGATTATGTGGATGTTCATAGCGTTATTGAGAAATCTTTGAAATAAATTTCATTTAGTTTTGTCACTGGTTATTACTATTCGTTAGGTTTAGGTTATGTTATTCAATTGATTTAAGTCACTTATCTCTAGAATGACATCTGTGGTTTGGTTTAAAAAAGGATGCTGGAGTTTCCTTGGGTATTTCGTTCTGTTCTATTTCTGCTTTTTTTTATTGTCATTACACGCAGTATCACTTTTCTTATTTTTTGGATACATTATTATAATTACATTCACTGATTTATTTTCAGTGTCCCCTAGCCTTTTTTTGTGGTTTTAGATTTCCTAGTTCTCAGTTATTATAGTATCGTGTGTTATGTGTTTTCCTGTTTATAGTAATAGGTTTTTATTTTATTTTAATGATGGAATGTTCTTTATTGAAAGAGTAGTTTCATCCCAGTAAATAAATATCTACAACGTAAGCTAAATCATACGTAATATATAAAGTCATTAATGATTATATGCTTTGAAATGAGAGGAAGACTAGATATATCCAATGAGTCCTGCTCAGTGGAGCGGGCCGTATAAATAAACATCTCGATTCAATCAACATTGATGTAGATTCTGTTGAAGTTCAACAAACTCAATATTCTTGAGTGTTTCAAGAAGCTGAACAATAAATCTTGTAGGAATCTGAACCTCTTTGGTCTTCCTTTTCCCTGTTCTGACGCTCTCAAGTCCAATTCCACTCCATTCTTATATTTCAACAGATTGATCAATATCACCAACACGACAAACTCAACAACAATCTTCTTGAAGAACTTCAACAGTATCCTGAATATCATAATAACAATTTTCTTTAATGTCAGCACTTGCCATGATGATTTACCATCCTTATCAGTCAATTTGAAAAATTCCCATATCTTGAGGCCAAATATTGAAGTCTTCTTCCCATTATCACCATCGCCATTCTTTGTCGAGATCTCATCATTCAGTCTTCTCAATGCTAAATTCACCTCTTTCTTTAACAATTGAACATCCCTTAACTCGTTCCTTATACCACCGGTGTTGCTCTGGCGATGTCCATGGTGATGCAAACTCTGATTCAAATAACTCTCATTGAAACTATCATACCCCGCTCCCAATCCACTTCCACTATAACTAACACTATTTGATCCGACATTAGGCAAGAAATTCCCGAAGCCAGGACTCATAAAATTCAACTGTGAATGACCACCACCGACAACAACATCATCGGAACCATCCATTCCTGGTTCAACATCTTTGATCTGATCCCACAAATATTCTAACTCTCCCAATAATTCTCTGGCTTCATGAGTTCCTGATGCATACAGCTTCATTGTCTCAATAAGAAAAGAAATATATCTTCTCTTTGCTTCTGTCTTAGAGATACCCTCTTCCTCTTTCCAGGCATCCCATTTCCTCTTTGCATTTTCATCTTCATATGAACTCCCAATGGGACGTTCCATCACACCATTAACATTTCCTTCAGTCGCTTGTTTATATAATCCATATAATCTTATTCTGTTTTCCAAAGGGGGACGAGGCAGAGATCCATAACCTGTTCTTGTTGATAAAGTACGAATTGTGGAGATGGCTTTCACGAAGACACGATCTGGGTTAGGTTAGTGACTAGATCTGGAAGAGGCTAGTACAAAGAATCGGTCACATACCTATAGAGTCTGACATGGCTTCTGGTACACACAATATCGTCAAAACTGATCAAACTCTGGATCTGATTCGAAACTAGCTTCCGAGTTTATGGTGATTCGGTTGTTTGTTTTTGTTTTTGTCTCGATTTTGAACTCTCTCCGAATTTCCCATCGGCTCTTAACCCGCTACCAGTGTCGATCTCCCTTGGCCATCATGGACACAGCATGGAACAGAAGAGCAGTGGGTATCTAATGGTGCTGAAACTTGACGCTTCACCATATTCAGGTTGGACTAAACAGGAACCGTAATCAGTTCTATCACAGTCCAAAAAGTTTGATTCTCTTGCACTGTACGACCAAAACTTATAGAGATTGATGATGAAAAGAAACGACTGGTGCTGTTATCCCACAAAATGTGACAGGTGAAACACTTCTAAGAGATTGGAACATCAGTTCTCCCTACATCAACCTATTCATCAAACACTGGTCTCAACTAACCGAAATAGAAAATAATTTACAATTATCGATTAGAGTTTGTCATCATCAAGTATGTCATCTTTTTATTGTCACTAATCATTTCATTGTTCCGAAGAAGAGTTGAGTATTTCCAAATATTTGCTAGAAAGAAGGACCAATATAACTAACAAATTAAGATTATCTTGGTGAGTATTAGCTGTTTCTCTTGTTTGCACCAAAATAGGAACTTAGTATGGTGAGCCTGGAGAATAAATTCCCAGGTCTCACTAAGCACCAGAGTGTTGGCAAACTGACTATACATTTAACAGATCTGAATGATTGGAAATGGAAACAACTCTTTTCGTTCTTCTTTGAATGATGAATGATTTCTCGACAATAATGATCGATGACATGAAAAATGAATAACAAACCTCTCTGGTTACATTTTTTCTTTTCTAAACATGAAGCACCCCGTATCTCAATAAAATATACAAAATTAGTTTTTATATTCCATTAAACTTAGTTTTCTGGAATATCAATTTCACCAGCGTTAATAGCTTCAATGATATCATGTGGATTTTTGAAGTTAACTCTGCAACCAACGGATTGGGCAGTACCTAAGATTTCTTTGGTGACTGAAGCTAAGTTCTTACCGAAAGATTTTTCTCTCATTTGTCTAGCAACATCAATGATATCTTCTAATTGTAAGTTACCATTGTGTTTGATGTTCTTTTCCTTCTTTCTGTCTCTTGGGGCTTCTTTCAAAGCAGTAATAACTAATGATGAAGCTGATGGGACAACAGAAGCAACGGCTTGTCTGTTTTGGATTCTTAATTGAACAGTAACTCTAATACCTTTGAATTTGGTGGTGGCTTTAGCAATATCTTCACCAACTTTCTTTGGTGACAAACCTAAAGGACCAATTTTTGGAGCTAAGGCAGCAGAAGCACCGACTTCACCACCGGTGGCTCTTAAGTAGATGAATTTAACTTCAGATGGATCGAATTTTGGAGGCATTTTAGTCTGTTTTTAATTCTGGTGAATAAAGATTTAGTTGTTTAGACCAGAAAGTTTTTCTTTCAATTTTTCACCAATTAGCTGAATTCAGTATACATGCTTATGTAATACTAATGATATTGATATTGATACTGGAAAATGCATTTCTTATTGGTGTGTGGGTGTTATGTTTGTGGAAGCCCTCTATGTAGTCACATGACAGTATATAGCCCCGCATAACTAAGATTTAGTTTAAACCTTAAAGGGCGTTTGTTACCTTCATCAAAACAACCCACATTACAGAAAGATAAAGTAACTTGCAAATGATTGAACCAACTGTTTCTTCCATGGACTAGTTTGTCCCATCGACACTGGACCACCAACTGTACCATGAACGGAGCCTGAAGTCCAGACATTGATATCGCTACGCACGATTCTTCTTGCCAGTCACACAACAAATCTAAACCTGCGAACCGTTCAGAGTTCAGCAAGTATTTGAAGATGTTCGCGGGAATGCTATCCTTGTTAAGTTGCTGGAGAAAATATCAATTGAGTCTTTGACCTATTGCTTGCAATTATGTAGATTAACCATTTCGACCATGTAATCGCCCAAATACTTCAATGGTATATGGTCAAATACGATCTCATGAAATACCTACGTATGAATGATTGACTTTCTACTAAGGTTACTGGTCTGCTACTACCTAGATGTAAGTTGCAACTACTAACCGAACAAGTTCTCTCTTAAGAACATAACCAATACTTGTGACCGGTTCTGCAAAAAGAATACAGTCCGAGACACTCATCTACACATTACGAGCGTTCAAAGTTCACCAGTATAACCAGGTCATTTAGTTGCAGTTCATAAGTGTCCTTATCAGAGTCTGAATCCTCTTGTATATTTCGGATAATCATATTCAGAATTTGGTCGTTACTCATTTTCTCAATGACTCTCATCCTGATATACTGTTCACGAGTTTAAAGAGCTATATTGGTTCGAGATGTGTGAGAGGTCACCTAGAAGTTCAGGCACCAATTTAGATTGGGAAACGCGGAGCACAGATCTAAGATTCTGAAAGGACTGATAGACATAATAAAACTGATCTTTTAGTCAAGTATGGATGTATCCAGTTTTCACGACGTTCTGGTTCCTATATCGAAGTGAAGTCAAGACTAAACCGAATGCGGAAATAATTCTTTACGAAAGTCCATTGTTCTTATTTACATCCATAAACTACTGCATGAAGGATTTTAAAACAAAAACTAAACCTTTTTGGGGGTTTTCAACTAAGAGTAAGGGGTATCAAACATTTTATTGGTTCAAATCATAGACGCAACGGTAAATAAGCAACAACAACGAGTGCTACAGTGGCATAACTTTGAGCAGCGACATCGAAACTAGTACCGAAAAAACACACGTCTTTTGGGGATGCTGGCTGGGTAATCTGTTAGTAGTTGCAGATTGGCTAACAGTATTACGTTAGATATCAAAAGCTGGTCTGAGAGAATGGTTTTTATGAGTTCTGACCACGGTGACGTCTTCGAGTTGGTCCGCGATCTGCTGGTTCTTGCCTTTTATAGTTTTGGAGGTTCGTCGCAAAAAGTGCCCATTTGAAGAGAGTAAATCTGTTTAACTACTGCCAGACTTTGATAGATGGTTCATAGATGGTTCCACTTTATTATACGTCAAAAATAGAAAACTCACTTCTTTGCTACTTTCACAACAGGGAAGTATCTGTGGAAGCCGTTATTTTCAATCACCACCTTCGATTCCTGTGGGATTTCGCCCTTGAAGAGGTTCAAGCTGATGCCAATGCAACTTTTCTGGAGCTCTTTGAACCAATTGACCCACGAGTCCTTGTTGATTCGGTGTTCTAAACTTGTATATGACTCGATTCCTTCAATCAATTGCCTGCAGTCCTGAAGAACACTGACTCTGAGATCTCGGATCTGGGAGTCTGTGACTTTCTGTTTCAACGCGTGGTTAAGTTCTTTGGTATAGTGATCATATGTCAGGAAGTGCGGGATCCCCACCGTGGAGTATGGTTTCATTCTTAAATTGTATAACATTCCAAGATTCTGTGCAAATGGGAAGTTTGGAGTTTGGATAATCTTGTTCTTAATCAATGTGGTTAAATGCAATGTTTGTAAAGCTGCCAGGTTCTTGATAATTCTATAATGAGTGGCCTTTTCTCTCAAATTGATGTTGATGCCTTCTAGAACTGGAATTTCTTCCTTCAATCTTTGTTCATATTTCTCTTTATATCTTTGTTTCTGATCGCCTTTCTTCTTCTTCAATTTGGCTTTCATTCCCTTAATGGATTCAGCCTTGTATGAATTATATGTCATGACTCTTTCCAACAATGATAGAATACTTTCAACCAAATAAACAACATAATAATACATTGAATGGAATTCCCAAGGTTTGTAAAGATCTAATTCAAATCCTCTCAAAACAACAGAAATCATTACCTCTAATTTTAAATAATAAACCCATGATGTCAACGGAATAGCCAAACTTGGTTCTTCTTGATTTTCATTTTCTTTGAACTCATCCTTGATTTGGAATACCTCACTTAGATTGACTTCTAAATTCTCAGCATTTGCCTGTAATGAATCGAACTGAATAATCAATCTAGATAAATGTTGTCTCTGTCTGCATGGATTCTGATGCATAACATTCAAGATTTCAGAGTATTGTAATGATAACTGCTGGGAAAATTCATCAACTCTTTTCTGAACTAAATGATTTTCATTATTAAATAATTCTGATCCAAAACAACTGAATGCCTTCAATCTCTGTTCTAAAAACTCTTGAATTCGCTGTGTTCCTAATATACTTCGATCATGACGAATTAAAAATAATGGATAGAATGCTCTTGCTAAAGCATGATGTTCTGTATGTGAAAAGTTTAATGCATGAGATATCACATCTTGTGAAGTTTCTCTCTCCATGATGGTGAATATCTGTTTGAAATCTTGGATTAGGTGTTTCAATGATGAATAATCTTCTGCTTCATACGAAACAAGGACTCTTGGTGGCGCTTGATTATCAAGTCTTTTTTGGATTCCAAGACCATAGCAGCCTGGGATCTCTTTAAGTGATTGTAAATATTCAAGATTCTCCGATAAA
The DNA here is from genome assembly GCA_030563005.1 of Komagataea qinlingensis. Taxonomy (NCBI): domain Eukaryota; kingdom Fungi; phylum Ascomycota; class Saccharomycetes; order Phaffomycetales; family Wickerhamomycetaceae; genus Komagataea; species Komagataea qinlingensis. Next base: position 71,325 of record JAKUAP010000025.1, read on the forward strand.
CGATTGGCTTTAACTAATGTGCGATCCAGGAATGAAATGTCATATCCGACGTTCTCAGATGTGGGTGGTACAATTATATTCAAAAACAGAGGCAACCTCAATAATCCTTGAAGAATCTCTATTATGTCTTTAATTATCAATGTATCTTTTTCATCTTTGAAATTTTTATCTAGAAAATCCAGGGCTATTTGTAATTGTGCCGTCACAATATCCAGTTGGATAGTAGACAATACATTAAGATTCATTACTTGTGAATTAATATCTTCTTCTTCGTAAACAACCCCACTTTGAACCAACGTACAGCCAACTCTGACAAAGAACAAACACCCCAAGATCACATTTCTCAAAACCAAATGCACCAATTGATCATCCACACTCTCACTCTCCACCCCCTTGGCAAACACGCAGCTCTCTAATCCTTTCTGTGGTTCAGCAGTATAATTAACAAGCAGTTCCTCCACATATCTATTACTGAACAGTGTCTGGGGCAGTGTTGAATAATTCAACCAACTAAAGGTACTTCTAAAAAGGGAATCACTCAACCAACAAACCTCCTTTAACGATCTCCCCTTCACAACATCAAACTCTAACTCATCCTGGCTCAATGCAATCAAACCAGAGTCCAACTTATCATTCATAACCTCCAATGCATGCGTCCCTTCAAACAATGAAAACACAGGGTTTTTCACAACAGTTCCATTTTTCAAAGAATGTGTCTTTGAAACAAGCAGACTTGTGATATCTGTGTATTGGCCCTCATCTTCAAGACTCACTTTCGCAAACAGTTCAGCACTGGAACCAACCATGGGAATTTGTGGGGTTTTGAATGTTGGACACAATGAAGTGATGAGTTCGAATGGTGGAAATTGAAGGTTTTAGTGAGCCCAGATCAGAGAGATCCGGGATATTCTTCCAGTCACGTGAGTTGATCGACTAACTTCCGGTTACCGCATTTCTCATGATGCACTGAAGGATAATTTAACATTTTATATAAGTCTACGTATTCAACTGGACAGGCACTACCTTTCATGAGGGTTGTTTTAGTAATTAATTTAATTAAAATTAATTAATTAAATATATTATTGATCATATATTTTTTTCTTCTTGATTGAACTTATAACTTTTGAAGATAGAGAGCCTCTTTTTGAAACGAAGAATTTTTTTTTGAAAAACATTAGTTAATGCAAAGACCTCCGAGATTTGGTATAAACAGTTCATTATTCAACTACTGTTTTATCTATCAAAATTCACGATAATGACCAGCAATCAATTCAGATTTGACACACATTTATTACGTAATCAATGGCTGGAAATGTCTGGGTGTTTCATGCCCCGCCAAAAGTTATTCCGGACCGAATCATATGACTGCATTTGATTTGTTGATGCTTTGAAGGTTATTTGTTCAAGCAGAATTCAGACCTATTCTTTGTGATATCATCGAATTCAGTGTATTATATTTGGTGTTGATAGAATTATTTGTTTGTTTCTTGGATTCAATATCAATTTTTAACTCGTTTAATCCAATCATAGCTGTAAGATGAGCATCAGAACACTATCACTGATATCCAAGCGATGCTTCCATCTTTCTGCCAGGCTATGCGCTGACGCATCAACAAGAACACCACTCCAGCAGTATGATCATCTGGTCTCAATTGGCAAATTGAGGGATGATCCATATCAACGTAAGATCATCTCCAATTTAGGTGAATTACATACACATCTATCAAACTATAAACCACCAGTTGTTGAAACTCCCGATGTTGAACATTTGAAACCAAAGAAAGGATTTGGGAAGTTTATGTCTTCTATATTTCACTCGAATAAACCAAAAATATTTGAACCTAGTGATTATGATAAGATACCTAAAGGTATTTATCTGTATGGTGATGTCGGTTGTGGTAAGACCATGTTGATGGATTTATTCTATTCTACAATTCCTGCTCATTTACCTAAAAAGAGATTGCATTTCCATCAATTCATGCAGAACTTACACAAAAGGAGACATCAAATTCTACAGAAGCATGGTGCCCCTGATATGGACCCAATTCCTGTCTTAGCTGCTGAAATCGCACAGGAGTCCACTATTTTATGTTTTGACGAATTTCAAGTCACTGATGTTGCCGATGCCATGTTGTTACGTCGTTTGTTGACTACTACTTTGGCCCCAGATCATGGTCTTGTGTTGTTTGCTACGTCTAATAGGGCCCCAAATGAGCTGTACATTAATGGTATCCAAAGAGAGTCATTCATACCATGTATCAAACTGCTAGAACAAAGAACAGAAGTCACCTTTTTAGATTCTCCAACTGATTATAGAAAGATTCCAAAGCCTATTTCAAGTGTCTATTATACTCCAAATCCAGGTATCTCATACAACTCCAAACATTCACAAGTTTCAGCCCGTGAACATACTGATAACTGGTACGGATTCTTTAGTCAAGGCCATCAACGTGAAGACAACATTGAATTGACCATCTGGGGTAGACAATTAGTTGTTCCATTATCATCACCTCCATATGTTGCACAATTTACGTTTGAACAATTATGTGGCAAACCATTAGCTGCTGGTGATTACATTGCATTAGCCACTGCCTACAATGCATTCATTGTTACTGATATTCCATACTTGTCTATCAATGTCAGAGATAAGATCAGAAGATTCATTACATTCTTGGATGCAGTCTATGATAATCATGGAAGATTATGTGTCACAGCAGCAGCACCATTTGAAGATTTATTTGTTGAACCAGAAGACATGAAGAATGATTATGAATTGAATGCCAATGCTGAAGATAATCTTGCCCCTGAACTAGTTGATGATGAGTTGGTCAAGACTCATGGCTTCAGTACCAAGGTTGCAAAAAATGCCCAGATGTTCCAATTGGATGAGGAAAGATTCGCATTTGCGAGGGCATTATCAAGATTATCACAAATGTCAACTCAAGATTGGGTGGATAACAATGCTCCTAAATAGATTTTTTATTCTTAGAGAGATATTAGAAAAACATTTTTACAACCTTAATATGCATATTTATACATATATAATATTATTGATTAATTACTATCAGTAATTATTTATGTGAAATCGTACTATCGACCGAAAGGATATGTACGATTGTATTTGGATAGTATTTGGATAATATTTGGATTGTAATTTCGATGCTATATATGTTAACATATTTGGATATAATTTGGAGAAACTAATGATATTTATAGTAAAACATCACAGAATGTATTTGGAAGATTAACGTTAATCGAACCACTAATAAGATCGATTGATGTTATTTCTTATCTTGTTCAAAACATATGACCACTATGGATAAACGATCGTTTAATATCTTTCATCTTATCAGCACGTATGAACAAAATTGCATGATTGATCATTCACTTTCACAATTTACATTTAGTGTATATTTAATACATATAATATGACGGATACCTACGAATGATTCGTGCCATGTCTATCCAGCTCAAGTTCAAAGTTCCGAATTTCTCACAATTGGGTACGCTTCTGCAAGAGCACCTTATACACTTGGTATCATTAATTTATTGAACTCAAATTATCTGATGGCCTCCGTGTTGATCCAACCGTGAATGGATCATGTGCTGTAAAAAAGTAAAATTTTGTGAACAGTCTCAACGGCGTATAGGATTTATGATTTTGTGATTCAATTGTTCAGTATTGTAACATACATTGTTGTCCTAACAGTGGTTGAATATTGCCAGGAACCAGCACTATCTTATTGGAGTATCCCCACCCGAAGCAGTTTAGCTCAATGGATTACATTGGTGGTTGGGTTGATCTCAATTAAGCAAGGATATTACAAGTCGTATGATTTTATTGCTGTTGAAAACTCTTCCTGGCATTTGCAAGTCATTAAACTTATTTACCGAAAAATGGACGCGTGCTATTGATATTTTTGAGTTTTTGATCTCATGTATTGGAGTTGTCAACAGTCTCAAGAACAGTCCAAATAATCAATTCAGCACAAGAGTGGGTTCCTTTGGAGGATTTTTCAGGTGTACCAGTCTTGAATTGGTTGTTATTAACATACTCTAGTTAACGAATGGCTGTTCATGGTAAGATCTTTTTTATGTGTCACTTTCAGGAATCGGCCAATGACGTCATTTAACAACGACCCCAAACCATAGTGGCTAATCAAATGGTATAAAACCAGAGAACTTGCCAAAGATCTCCTTCACTTTTGTCAGTTTGCGAACTTCTGACTTGCCAAAAATCAACACCAATTCCAAACAATAACAACCATCAACTAAAATGTCAGAAGAGACTCAACCATTGCTCGTCACATCCACAGACCGTGACGACAGACAATTTTACTATAAAGGATTTTACGTTGCAATGACCATTTTCCTGTCTATGTCTGCTACCTTTGGTTTAGCTGATAAAATGATACTTTGTTATCTCTTTGCTGGTGCGGTGCCAGTTATTTTTATTTTTATTCTTATTGATTATCACAAGAACAGACCGGCATCAAGAGATAACTTGGAAGCAGCAGTTGCAGCAGTTGCAGCAGTGGAAGACAGAGTGCAAAGAATTGAAGAGATAGTTTTCAACCTTCTCAAATTGAATTGAATTCGGACAACTAATATAGGTTTCTAACCTGATATATTGAGAATTTGGTGACAATGCTACAGATTCATGACTTACTTTTATTAATGCCTTCTTTTGCCTATTTTTGTTAGTAGAACACGAACAAAGCTGAAGGAATTCGCATAATTAGTATCTAGTATCTAGTATCTCTTGAAAGATTCAATGAGACTTTAACCGAGTTATTTTCATCCATCATTGGTCAAATCACTCGATCATTAACACCCTAACTTCATCAATTGAATCCTGTAAATTGATTGAAATTTCCTGATTTTTAAAGTGACTCCTTTCTGGACATGGCAACGGATGACTTTTATCTGCGGATATCAGTATCAGTATCAGTATTTAACGGATAACGGATAATCATCTTGTGTCCACCATAGTTAAGGATTATCCGTCAGTATACTTGAAGATTTGAGCCTCGATAAGGCATTTAGTTCCTTTAAAGTCTTGATATAATCACATAACATCGAAATAAGCCGCGAGATATGATTTATACACACTGTACCACATGTCTGAGTGATGAAAATGCCAACATCTGTTCTTCAGATTTCAATTCAAATTCAGCTTGTTTTGTACGTGAAGGATATATATATATATATACATTATCTATTTATTTTTTGAACCTTCTAGATATCCAGCTCAATAGCATCTGGATTGACCTCTATAGCTTCAGTATCTTTCGAAGCGTCAACAGAGCTGACTCTTGGACCATCACTGGACTTTACAAATCCCATGGCCTCTGAATCATATTGATACTTTTCTTCTACAGTTCTTTTGCACTTCAACATCTCTTTGTAAGTATCCTTGCTACCATATTCAACTTCAAAATCATGCCAGAATTCCCATAACCTTGTGTTTTTTGAGACTGGTTGTAGTAGAGCACCATAGTTCAACAAACCACGAACTCTTTCAAATTCCTTCAATTGGATTTCAACTTCCGCAAACTTGATAACCATTGGGTTGACTAGATTTGGTGGGAATATATCAATAGCATTCTGCAACACTTTTCTTGAAGCTGAAAGACCGAAGTTATCAATGTTCAATTGGATCAATATCTCAAACAATTCGAGCTTGTCCTTCATAACAACATTTTCAACACCATCATTCAAAATCTTTATGGCCCTTGTGACTGATCCCTTATCTTGTTCAAACTGAGAATAGAGAATGTAGATAACTTTAGATAAGGCAGGAGGACAGCCTTCTAATGAATGATCGAACAAATCCCTTATTCTTTCAAGGGATAAATCTCTATTGATGGCTTTTATCAAGTAGATGTTCCAAATCTCAAAAACAACAGGATACTTGAAAATAGCAATACCTCTCTCATAAATCTTGAATGCCTCTTCAAATCTATTATTATCTTCAAGAAAGTTAGCATAATTAATCACAGTTAATGGAGTGGCGATCTTCAATTGGAACAACTTTTCATAAATCTCGCTAGTTTTGGCAACATCACCACAACTCTCTACTAGATCCAAATAAAATGACCAAAGTTTAATACTCTTATGAATTCTAGCTTGAGCAGGTAATTTATCATCGTTGAAATTAATCTTTGTATGTCCTTCAGGGGATTTTGTAGCGACTTCCATAACACGAATAGCAAGATCAATATTATCTTGTCTCAGTTCTAATTCTGCCCATTCTATCCAAATGTTAATCAGTTCATCTGGTGAGTTGAAAGGAACCTTGATAGCCTTGTCCAGAATAGTTCTTGCCGTTTTCAAATCTTTGTTATCTTCATAAACTTTGGAATATTGAAGCCATAGTTTGGATAAATCAGGCGTTGATTTCTTGGGATCAATGGTGGTGATTGCCTTGACGTACGTTTGTAGGACTTCCTTCAAATTAGTAGATGGAATTAGTTCAATTCTGGTCAGCCATTCTTGAACATTGTTCGGATTCTGTCTTAGTTTCACATCATTTAGTAGGAATAATCTTTGATCCATCAATTTTTCAAACTTCAATAATCTGAAATCTAGTTCTGCTGATAAACGTTCGTCTTCTTCCCCTCGATCTTCAAGTCTCTGTATCTTTCCCATCAATTTCGTTATCAGGCTTTCCTCGAATTCAGTATAACTATCGTATATGACTGTGAAGTCCTTGATGGTTAATGATGTCTCCAAACCCTCTTCAAATATTTCTCTTGCTTTCAAATGGTCATTCCTTCTGATAAAATATGTTGCCAATTTGACAAACAGCTTCCCAACTTGATCAGGGAACTTCAACAGCCCACTTCTGATCAGATTCTCAAACAATTTATCATCTTTGAAGTCACTCTTCATCAAGAAATCGATAAACTTCAACCATATATCAAGTGATCCCGATTTCAAACCTATTAACTTATCAAATATCTGAAAACTATGATTCAGATCACCAAATGTTATCAGTTTCTCCAGCACTAGATCCAACTCAGTTGGTTCATAGATCAAATATCTCAAATAAATATCACTTCCAATCTTTCCTTGAACCTCATCAGCAAAACTCAAATACATTGGCCATATTCTGTCATGTTGAGTCAACGGCAGACTTCTCAATGCCTGGTTGAACTTTCTCCTTATAAAACCAACATCTGACTGTCTCATTATAAAGCCAAGGTACTTCACCCATAACATTGGCATCTGACTCAATAGTTCCATTGCCTTCTCAAACTCATTGTTCACTCTCATGTAGTATTGTTTATATTCTACTGGATTCAGGTCTTGTATCAGCTCGATGTAATGTCCCAGATATAGGTTCCATAGTTTGTATGATCTCGGTAGTGCATAGCATGCCCTCTGTAGGACAAATAATTTCTCAACTAGTGTATCTCTGAACCAGTAGTACCTGAGCCAGTTATTCAGTGATGGATCTTTAGCTAATTCGTATTCATACGGCAGATCTGAGTCTTTGATAAACGCCTTCAAATCGGTGAAATCGACAAATGTGGAGCTCATCAGTAATAAAACAGTCTAATTAACTAGTAACCACGAATCTCAGTTCAATAATCAGAATGAATCTTGTTGCAACAGAAGAATCATTAAAGTCACTTGTAAACAAATTTATTTATCGTTGACTGCGCTGACATAAGCAATCTAGGGATTTTTCGAAACGACAAAAAGCGACACTTTCAACTACAAAAGGCAGCATCTCAGAAATTGTTTACTTTGTCACTAGAAACAATGTCTGGAGCAAACAGGTGCGTTGAGAGTATCACTATACATCACATCCTACAAAACTCTACTAACAATTCCAATCAGAGAGGCAGTCTTCCCAACCAGAATGACCCTAGGGTTAATGAAGGGGAAACTCAAAGGTGCTCAACAAGGTCATAGTTTACTTAAGAGAAAATCCGAGGCATTGACTAAGCGTTTCAGAGACATCACCAAGCGTATTGATGATGCTAAGCGTAAGATGGGTCGTGTTATGCAAACTGCTGCGTTTTCATTGGCTGAAGTGACATATGCCACTGGTGATAACATTGGCTATCAAGTTCAAGAATCTGTCAAGAACGCTAGATTTAAAGTCCGTGCTAGACAAGAAAATGTGAGTGGTGTCTACTTACCTACTTTTGAGAGCTATATTGAGGAGAGTATAAATGATTTCAAATTAACTGGTTTAGGTAGAGGTGGTCAACAAGTTCAGAAAGCTAAATTAGTGTATTCTAAGGCTGTCGAGACATTGGTCGAATTGGCTTCTTTACAAACAGCATTCATTATATTGGATGAAGTTATCAAAGTCACTAACAGAAGAGTTAACGCCATTGAACATGTTATCATTCCAAGAACTGAAAACACAATTGCTTATATCAACTCAGAATTAGATGAATTGGACAGAGAGGAGTTTTATAGATTAAAGAAAGTTCAAGAGAAGAAACAACAAGCTGTTGCTGCTGCTGATGCTGAAATGAAAGCAAAGAAATTAAGAGAGGCTGAAGAAGCTGGGAAATATGTCGAAGAAGTTGCCAACGAATTGAAAGAAGTTGAATTGGAACCTTCTCCTGTGGATGAAGTTGAAGCAATCAAACAATTAGAAGGTGATGATGACAACTTGGTCGCAGAACAAGAAGAGGATGTTATTTTTTAATTCGTTTCAATCTCAGATCATGCAGTTTGATTTTATGTTCATCGTATCTATCTACACAACCAATAGTTCTACAAAGCGTATCAAAAACGAAAGGGGACTGTGTACCAATATACATCATTTAGAGGATCAAATTGTAGTCAGAATGTATCAGAGTCTTATACTATTGAGCTTGCTCCATGTGAGCTGATGCACATTAAAGGACCATGCTAGATCCATTTCGACATCTTCAGGCTCGCTGTTTCTTCCTTCCTCTTCTTGACCGATTCAGAAACTTTCTCAAGTTCACCAGAAGGAATTTTTAGTTTGGAAAAGGATCTCTTCTTCGAGATCGATAGTGAAAGTGGAGTGGGATCGCAGGATGTTGCTGGAGTAGCGGAACTCAAAATTGGTGTTGAAGTATCAGGTCTGTTGATGGATCCTTTATTGATGACATGGACATCCTGTGGAGGAGGATCAACATGAATGTTAGATCGTGAGTCAGGGAAGCCTTGAATACCACCAGGTGAATCGGCTATAGCTCTCATTGGACCTGGAACACCGGTTGGCAGAAACGGTCCTTTCTTCACAGGCTCCCGCCTTGCTTCAGTAAAACTGGAAATTGAGTTGTGATACGATACACTTCCTTGAACAACGGGTGAATAATGACCATACAGAGAGACATGTGCAGGAGGGATATATGCTGGTGGTGGATAACGAATCTCTGGTGGTTGAGGTACCCTGACAATGCTAATATGTTGAACTTCAGTATGGTTCCCACTTTCGAATGTGTTTATATGACTTGTTGGGGCCTCAGAAGAGTTTGAAGGAGGAAGAACATGTTCATCTCCCTGGAACATTGCACGCAAATTTGTCACCACAATATCTTCTTGTCTCTTTTTATCACCTTCAGTCCATGTAAGTAGAGAGGGACTGCTTGTTCCTGAAACGGCTATTTGGGTTCCGATTATTGGGTTGGTATCTGTACCAGGAACAGAAGCAGATACAATAACAGGCGTAGCCTTTTCACTCGATTCAGAAGCCGAGACTTTTGGAGAACATGAGTTATTGAGTCTTTTGTCTCTCTCCTGTTCAATTATTCTAAGCAGAGAAGGGAATTTCTCTGGATCAAAGTGGTAACGAGTATCCATGAAAAGCAACGAGCCGTACCTTGTCTTGAAAATAGCGACTGCTGCTCCATACATGACGCAATCTTTCTCGATGGCACCAAAGACAACTAGCTGTTCAGGAGGACCAACAGTCTTAAAAATGGTGGCTAATGAATCCACCTTGATATCTCTTGTTCTCTTGTTGCGGAAGGTCCATTGACATGATTCAAAGCCAAGACGGAACACACAGAAACGATCCCATTGATCTTTTACCACAATGCAGGCCCTTTGTTCATAGGAAATGATTGGTTGCTCTGAATGAACACATTCTTCGGAATTGTTTCCTCTGATACAGGAAACACAGGCGAATTTGTCGTCATGAAAGACATGCATTTCAACGTTTTAACAAGGTAGATTAGCAATTTTTAATAGACTGGGTAGCCCTTTTGATGTTGATGAGAAATTGGCCATGATAGTAGTACTAAGTCGTTTTTGATACTCTCACAAATTGTGGTTTTTGTGTCAAAAGCTAATGGAGCAAAAGAATCAAAAGTAAATAATTGGCGTGCCCTTAACAAACCATTACATAAGCTGTCATCGGGCCGAACCCTTCCCGATTGGGTGGCAGGTAGATTATTAAAGGGATTTCTCCAGAACGCTCTCTTTAACAATTTGCCTTTGAGAGGACTAAAAAACCTCTTCATTCTCTCAACCGTATCTTGAGAAAATGAAATTGTCCATCGCTTTGGCCTCAGTAGCCTCACTTTCACTCACTTCAGCTTTTCCATTGACTGGATTCTTCGAAAACTTCGAGTTTACCTTCTCTCTTCACAATGAAGATAGAACTGTTTTAATTAGTGATATTCCTCACACTATTAAAGAGTCACAGAAGTTCGATTTACTGAAAAATGGGGTTAAGTTCATGGATATCACCGACCACCCTCATTTATTAGATACTAAGGACGTTGAAATCCCAGTTTACTCGTACCCAAAGAAGCCACACTACGAGAAACAAGTCAAAAAATTAACCAGCCAAGTTAACAAGACCAATTTACATGACAACTTGGAGGCCTTCTCCAGTTTTCGCTCAAGATACTACAAATCAGAAAATGGCTTAAAGAGTGCTCAATGGTTGTACCACAAATTAGAACACATCATCTCCGAAGCAGATGAAGGTTTGAATGTTACTGTTTCCAAATTTGAGCACAGTTGGATTCAATTCTCTACTATTGTTCGTATTATTGGTTCAGAAAGCCCAGAAAACATTGTTGTCGTTGGTTCTCATCAAGACAGTACCAATTTGTTATTGCCAACTTTACTACCGGCCCCAGGTGCAGATGATGATGGTTCTGGTGTCACCACTAACTTGGAAGCTTTGAGAATCTTGATTCAAAGTGGCTTCAAACCAAAGAACACTATTGAGTTCCATTTCTACAGTGCGGAAGAAGGTGGATTGTTAGGTTCTTTAGATATCTTCACCAACTACAAAGCTCATAACAAGACCGTCTTGGGTATGTTGCAGCAAGATATGACTGGTTATGTTCAAAAGACTTTAGATGATGGTAAACCAGAACATGTTGGTGTCATTTCCGATTATGTCTCACCAGAATTCACTGAATTTATCAAAGTCGTAATTGATTCGTACTTGTCTATTCCATGGGTTGAAACCGAATGTGGTTATGCTTGTTCTGATCATGCTTCAGCCTTGAAGAATGGTTATCCATCAAGTTTTATTATTGAAAGTGAGTTCAAATACTCTAACCCACACATCCACTCTATTAGTGATACTTTAGACAAATTGAGTTTTGATCATATTGCTGAATTCACCAAGTTAGTCTTGGGTTACTCTTATGAATTGGGTTACCATGACTTTGAATTGTAGGAGAACACTTCTAAAGTATATATTATACCAATACGTACCAGTGGCCAGGTTCCAATGAATAAATGATAAAATCAGTAACTACCAGTTATTGTAGTTCCTGTATTGTTCGAGTAGTCTGGTTTACTTTGTTTACCGTTGAAAAGTGAACAATCGGAAAATGCTTATGCATAGACTTCATCACACAGGAATCATCAGAAAGGGAGAGAAACTGACAATATCAGCACCATCTATTGTTCCATGCACGAAATATGAGCCAGAAGATCATCGAAAAGTCCATCCTTTCCAACTGGTTGCTCACCGAACTTCTCAAGAACTACAAACCTACCTCAAACTACAATGTTCTACCCGGTTACAGAATATTCAAGATCCTCAAGTTTCTCAAACTCCACCCGTTTAACCGATCCACTGGGAAACAGACACTTCCAATTGATGACTTCGAATTGCATTGCATCCTTTCAGACTCAAACAACAGTATAATCGCCAAAATATCGAGAGATACAATATATCGGTTCGAGAAAGCAAACAAGGCCAGAATAACAGAGAACACAGTGAATACGATAATAATGGTCAGAAATACTAAACTGGTGTGGATATCGAAACAGCAATTGATTAATGAGTTTGAGGTTAGTTTGGGTGGTGATTTTATTCAGCAGTCGGATGCATTTAGTAAGAAAGTTGCAAACTATGATAGGTTTGATAATGAAGATGGTGATGTGTTCGTGAATGCAGAGTTACAAAGTTTTGCAATCCTGATAATCGATAATGACACTGAAGATGGAATGAGAGTCATAGATATGGATCAAGACAGAATCAACCGTGTGGTAAAGCCTGTTTACTTCACGGATGAATATGTCAAAGAAATTCAACCCATCACTTTTAATCTTGATGAAGAATTCATGATATGATAACTACAATTAGTCAATCATAATAGAAACATAATATATTTACAGGAATCTAATTACAATCATTTCAAGTTTCTACCTGGTTTACCTCTTGGTCTATCCTTAACCTTCAATGGATTGACATGTTTACCTCTTCTAGTCTTGTAACCTTTAGCCAATTGACCCCATGGAGACATAGACAATTTATTAGATTTGGATTTACCTCTACCACCACCATGAGGATGGTCACATTTGTTCATAGCAACACCTCTAACATGTGGTCTGAAACCTCTGTATCTGGCTCTACCAGCCTTACCCCATTGTTCATGTTGATGGTCAATATTTGAAACAATTCCTAATGTTGCACAAGCATCAATTGAAACATATCTGTGCTCACCACTTTGTAGTTTAACAATAGCTTTACCCTTTTCTGGTAACTTTTGCATCAATCTACCGTAAGTACCCGCACTTCTGCAGAATTTAGCAGGACCGTTAGTTGTGATACCAACAGCATGGATGACTGAACCAATTGGAATCATTCTCATTGGTAGACAGTTACCTTTTTGATTAGTTCTGGCAGATAAGATAGCTGGATCTATTTTACCACCCATTTCTTTCATAAGGGATTGGGGGATACCATTTCTATAACTTTCAATTATATCACCAGATCTTAGACCTTCTGAGGCTAGAATATAAGTTTTCTTTTTTGTAGTTAAATTTTTAATCAATGCAATATGACCAGTTCTTGTTGGATCGTATTCAATTCTTAAGACTTTTGAAGAACCGGATTCCAATCTATGGAAATCCAACAATCTAGCTCTTCTCTTAACACCACCACCTCTGAATCTGGTGGTGATATGACCAGTGTTATTACGACCACCAGTGGATCTAATTGCAACTGTCAATGGTTTAAATGGAGCACCTTTCCAAAGGTATGGATATATTGGGGAACGGTACCATCTCTGACCTGGAGATCTTGGTTTGAATTTCCTGATTTCGACAATGGTTTTGGCTAATTTCTGTCTTCTTTTGATGATTTCATCTTGCTTTTCCAATACCGTTAAATCAGCATCTCTAGGTGGGATGGTTAATAGGTTGACTTTTGAGATGGACGGAGTGGCAGAAGCAGCCTCAGGGACTGCAACTGATGCCTCCGTGGAAGACCATCTGATAGACTGTCTGACCACGGGAAGGGCCAGCACTCTTCTGAGGAACATTGCGGAGAAGATGCAGTACTGAGGTATCAACAAATCAACAATACGCACACTTCAGCTTCCATTTTTCATCGCTTTTTCAAAGTGAATTTTTCAGACCAAGTAGTTACCCGCGCCATCTGAGGTCACGTGCATATCACATGCTCAGTCTGGTACACATAACCTTTTCCAGATCAAGGAATATTCGCGCAACCAATGAAAACTGTCCAACTTGTACCGAAAAAGACCCAAAATCTCCTGAAAAAAAAGTGTAGAAAATTGGTGGAATTCGTAAAATCACTGAATCTCCACGAAGTCACTCTTCAAGTTCTTTCACTAGCTTCAGCCATGTCCAGAATTCTTTCCCGTGCTTTCGCCACTGCCACCAAGAGCGTCAAACCACCAGTGCAATTATTTGGTTTAGACGGTACTTACGCTTCTGCTTTATACACCGCAGCTGCTAAAACCACCTCAATTGAATCTGCCAATGCTTCATTAAACGCTTTGAACGAAACGCTTTCTAAAGATGTCAAAGCCTCCCAAATCTTACAAAGTCCTGCTTTATCATCAAACGATCGTTCAATTGTCGTTGAAACTTTAATCAAATCACAAGGTCCAAAATTCGATGCATCAGTCGCTAACTTAGTTAAAGTCCTTGGTGAAAACAACAGATTAGATTTATTACATAACATTGTCTTACAATTCAAAGTCTTAAACGATGCTTACAATGGTATTGTTGAAGCCGTTGTTACCTCTTCAAGCAAATTGGATTCTAAAATCTTGAAAAGAATTGAAGCTTCCGTTTCCAAATCTAAATTCGTTGGTGCTGGTAAAACCTTAAGATTAACCAACCAAGTTAACCCAGATATCTTAGGTGGTTTAATTGTTGAAGTTGGTGACAGAACTGTTGATTTATCAATTGCTTCTAAAGTTGCTAAATTAAACATTGCTTTGAAAGAAGCTGTTTAAATTCAATGTTCGTTTTAAGTTATTTGAAACCCCCCATTAAAAATTTATTATTTTAGAGTGATTTGATTGATTGTTGTATTAAGAGTATCATTGAATGAGAAAAGTACACTGTCTTTCTTTTTTACAAGAACCATGTTATGATTATATTCCTTCAGAAAAGAAATACACGAATAATGTATTAGAACATGAGAAATTGTAGTTCATCTAATTGCTCTCAGTAATTGAGTGAGTTGACTGGTTGCGATTGAATGTGCGCTCCAATTACTTCAGTAGTCGTACCTGATCCCAGTTTACCCCAGATGTAGCACAGATCGAGTATCCTCAGGGACTACAAAAATATCAGATCAAGTAGTCCTGAACAACCATCAACAAGATTGGATTCATTATTGACATTACAAAGGCACTTACAGGAGATATCCGAAACGTATCATTTTCTCATGTTCCAATGAATGCCCTCCTCGACATAAAAGTCTTCCAAGTAGGAAGAGATGTGAAGCTATATGTACCAATGAAAAATCCCAGTATAATTATATATATAGATCATAGAAGTCTTCAACTCGTTACCCAAGATCCAATCACCCAAAATGGATATATACCTGAGCTTGCGGATAGGAGTATAAACAAGACGACACTTCACTCTTTGAATCAAACATATACCAATCATTATGATTCATAAAGGAGTTAGTTACATATACCTGAATCCCGACACAGTGATACTACACAGTGCGTTTAATGTTAGATATAAATAGATCACTGGCGACTAGTCTCGAGTGCCACAATCAATAGAAGGGAGTTTTGCATTTCATTTAAGAGAAACGGTACGGCCACTCTGACAAAATTTTAGAGGGCGCGTTTGTTCTGATATCGAATCTCGGTAGAGGGCTAGGGGGTGTTCATACTGCTTAGTTTGGTGCAGTATCATATGGGAAAATGGGGGCTATGAAGACGATATTTCTCAACTTTGCATAACTCAGCGTGGAGACTGCCGGTGTCTTGAAATTCCCGAAAATGAAATTCCCCATTTCGAGCGAATCAATGACACGACGAAGTATATCAAGAAGCTCATTCCCTGGCTGATCCCCGTTTCGAACACATGTAAACCTTCATTAAGCACACCGATCACCAAAACTCTCTGCAACTGACTCAGGGTCTAAACAATTATCATATCCGACCAGATTCACGTGACTCTCCTTTTCCCTTCCCCGACCTGAAAAAGAAACAAATCAAAACAAAAGAAAACTGACACTTTTTAGTGAGCCCATCAAAAAATTAAAGTCATCACCTTTTCTGTTATTTTGGGAATTTATTCTGCTTAAATACTCTCCAGTTGGCTGTTTGTCTCAAAGTCATATTTCCCGCATCACCAGTCGCCAGACTATATAAATCCATTCACGGATCTGCTTTTTTAGTTCCCACATCATCCAAAGGCAACGGCACAAGAGAGAATCAGTACCGACAATGAACCTCACTACTATTGAAAATACTCCCCTGTACAACCTCCTTGAGAAGCCGAGTTTGATCGAAGGTATATCGGATAATGTGCTTTCTTTGATTGCCCCTGTTGTTGCCTATTGGTCGTACTCACTCTTTTTCTATGTTATTGATACCCTTGAGTTAGCTGAGAAATATAGAATCCACCCACCTGAAGAAGTTGTATCAAGAAACAAAGCAACGAAATTGGATGTGTTGAAAGATGTTTTGTTACAGCATTTGATCCAATGTGTTGTTGGTTATGGATTCGTTCAGTTTGATGAAGTGCAGTATACTGGTATGGAAGAATACGTCATCTTACAATGGACTTATAAATTCGTTTCTGATCCAAAATCCGTATTGTTTCCATATGTTCGTATCATAATGTCATTTGTTTACAATTATGGTATTTCATTAGTTAAAGTGTTTATTGCTTTTGTTATTATAGATAGTTGGCAATATTGGTTGCATAGAATCATGCACATGAACAAATATTTATACAAGAGATTTCATTCCAGACATCATCGTCTATATGTTCCATATGCATTTGGTGCTTTATACAATGATCCAGTTGAAGGTTTCTTATTGGATACTCTGGGAACTGGTATTGCTTCATTAGTCACCAATTTGACGCCAAGGGAGAGTATTGTGTTGTTTACATTCTCCACTTTGAAAACTGTTGATGACCATTGTGGTTATTCATTACCGTATGATCTATTCCAGAAATTATTCCCAAATAATTCAATTTATCATGACATTCATCATCAACAATTTGGCATAAAGACTAATTTCTCTCAACCATTTTTCATTTTCTGGGATGTTTTGTTCAATACTAGATATCATGATTTAGATAACTACAAAGAAAAACAAAAACAGATCACTATTGGAAAATACAGAGAGTTCTTGAGAGATAGAAAGGCGGACAACTTGAAGAAGAAACAGGAATACTTGAACATTGTTGAAAATGGGAACAAAGAAGCTAAGAAGGTCAAATGAACATTATTAATCACCCATCTAACAATATTAATGAAGGCCAATCGTAGGTCCAACACCAAATTTTAAGAAGGAAAACTCAAGAAGAGAATAATAATTTGATAATAATAGATATACGACAACAAACTAATTAATAATTTTTTTTATTGGTTCTGAAATTAACATGTAGCTCATATATCAAACTTAAACTATACAATTAAAACCCTCTAGACTATTTACAAATACATCATGCAATACTATCCTTCATTCTTGAGCGAGAACTTCTTGTTGAGCTTGTTCTATTGGATTGACCTGCTTCAGTTTCTCTGAAAGTAAAAATTCCTCTCTGGCCTTAATCCTCAACTCTTCTAACAATGATTTAGGAGTCTGTAATGAGATTCTATCCAGCAGATCATGCTCGACTAATTCTTGACTCCAGTTACTCAAGTCACCCTTTCTCCATTCATCTTCCCACAATATATTGGTCTTTTCATTGACATAATCTATGGAAGTAGACAAATCAGCAACTGCTTCCTGTGTATAAATAGGTCTATATTGAGCACTGTACCAAATATTTCCATCAGAATTACGAGGTCTATATTTCATTGCAACATCTTTCAAATTCAAATCTCTCATTGATCTCAAACGAACCAACTGTTCATACACCTTCACTGCACTTTCATATGTCTGTGTGTTGGCAACGGCCATGATTCTCCATATGTCACGACGTAAAGTAGGTCTGCGATTTTGCCAATTTGGTCTTTGGAATTGTCTCTTGATCTGATAGTCTGAAAATTGTGGAAGTTGTGAATATAAGACTTGACCGGATTCCAAGTTTCTGAAAAGGAAGACTTGTGGACCAAAGTCATTTCTGGCTAGCCATTTGGCTGGACGGAATCTGGTAGCCATTTTGAGGGTTTGAGAAGGTGTGAGTTTAGAGACTTTTAACTATTGTCTTTTTGGTTTTTCAGCTTTTTTCAGTTTCTTCGAGTTCTGCATAAGGCGCGAAATTTTGGAGACGGTGTCTGGATGTATTATGCTACATCGTTAAGACAATAAAAGTTCTATGGGTTCTGCCGTAGAATACCCATAAACAAAATAAATGGGGATTCAAATCAGGTAAGCTTCTTTCTTCGCTTGAGTTGCGGTTTCGTCCAAGATTTGATGTAATCACTATCATTTTTACCCTTACTCCCCCGTATCAAGAAATTAATTATCCACACTGGTCTATTTTTCTGGATTTTTTATTGTTTACTTTTCGAAAACATCACCTCAAAATCTTTCACATCTGACACATTTCATCCATCAGACTACTTGACGTACCATTCCATTCAACACAGGCACTTACAAATTACAATGACATCGAATCACACGAAATGTCTCCGAACACTGCGGCCTCTTAACTCCAAGATCTCAAATCTCAGGAATCAAAGCCTGAGTTTCACTGAGTATAAATGGTGTTTTAGCAGTCTCTTAAAGGTGGATAAAAAACCATTCAGTGGTACTACCAAAAATATGAAGAACTCGGATGATGACCCAGATTCTTCATTTGATCATAGTTTGGTGATTGAAGATCACGTCATTCCATACTCCAAAGCTAAAAAGAGTTACAAGAGACGCAGAGTACTTGATTCTGCATATCTAGACAAACACGATCAAGATTACTACTCATCATCGTCCGAAGAGGAGCTGGAGGCGTATTTCCCATCAATACCAGAGATTAAACCGTGCGATACATGGGATCAATTCAGAAGGAAAATACCCATTGAACAATGGAACCTATTGAATGATATATTCCAGACATTCAAGCAGTCGCTGCTGGCCAACTTCACGAGTGAGAGGAATCACTATAATCAATTGAAACTGACAGAAATATGCGCCATTGAAATTGGTGTTAATATCGGTATGAACTCAAACATCCATCATTTTTCAGTCGAGGAATCTAAGATCCAACAGACAGAGAAGTTCATTCGGGATTGGTATGACCATTTCGCAGTTCGTCAGTATTCAAACTGGGTGACGGTGGGTCATGCTGTTGGTACATTGTTTGTTAATTTGGATTATTTGAAACCCGTTATACTGTATATGATTGAATGGGCTGCTCAGTTTGGATTACAGAAGATGATGATGGAGTTGTATGTCGAGACTAGCGATACCTATGAGTTTTATAGAGAATATGCGTACTTGAAAGGGTTCAGTGAGATTACTTTGAAAATGGATTTCGATCAGATTGTGATGAAGTATATTCAAGGAATGTTGGACGTGGAGTATACTTTTGAGAATATTGGTGTTATTAATGATTTAATTGATAGGTTTCATACATCTGACTATTGTTCATCTTTAGCCATCATTTCAAGATTGGTCCATCTCAATTGTGAAGTACTGTCAAAGATATCCACATTTGTGGAGACTCCTCGGTATCTCAACCAAAACCAGAAGTTTATTATTCAACTTCTATCAAAATATATTGAGATGCTTAACCGGAATCAAAACGGAACTAACACCAAATTTGTTAATGATGCATATCATTCCCTAAATCTTGGAAACTTCAGGTCTCTCATTCCTGTGCTGAAACTAATCAAGTTATACGCCACCAAGAAGCCAGACATATCCGTTATCAAGCAATACAGAAAACTGACATATGATGGAAAAGTCATAATGGGACAAATCTTCCAAAAATACTACAATAACAGCACACACCTCCTAAAGATCATAAATTCATCCTTATTTCAAATTATAGACCCCAACATGCTCCCCCCAACCCGAGCCAAGAAGCCTTTCAAAAGATCTAAAATCTCAACAGGTGATTTGATCTAGCATATCTTAACGACTTACAAATAAATAATAAGGATATCCAATATTAGCACAAATACCCATTATCAACAACAATGTTCTGACCAGTAACACCCTCATTTTCAAGTAAGTACAACACTGCTTTAATAATATCCTTCACATCAACCGAATCTCTCTTCAATGCATTATCATAATAGTATCCCTTACCCATATCAGTCTCCTGCACCAAACCAGGACAAATCGCATTGACTCTGATCTGTTTAGATCCCAATTCCTGGGCTAATGATCTCGTGAATCCCAAAAGACCAGCCTTAGCAGCACTATACACTGAAGTTCCCTTAACACCACGCAATGCTAACACTGACGAGATATTGATAATAGAAGATGGTTTATTTGTCATAAGTGATCTAAGAAGAAGCTGTGATAGTATGATTGATGATGTTAGGTTTGTATCTATAAGTTTGGAAATGGTAATGGAGGATGTGGAGTAGAGTAATGAATTTTGAGATAGACCAGCAGAGTTGATCAATATGCTGATGTTCTTCAAGTCCAGGGAATTAGATGATTCAAAGACTTCGTAGATGGAACTTGTTTGGTTTAAGTCACATTGAATGAAAGAATGGCGTTGTGAATTATCGATTGTTGATAGTTCATGTTTGATGTTGTGTTTCAAGAGATCCTTCGATCTGGCCAATAGCACAATATTAGCACCTTTTGAAGATAGTTCTTTAGCGATCTCGAGTCCAAGACCCTTTGAGCCACCAGTGATTAGTGCGGTTTTCCCATGAAGCGAGCCAATTGCCCTTTTAAAGATCATTTTGGTGGATTGTTGATTGTTTTGCACAAGGAGAAGTTTTTCATTGTCTGTGATTTTATTGTTCTGAATCTCGGAGGAATAATAAAGCAATTTAACCCTGTGTGAATCTTTGACACAATTTCAGAAATGCTACGAGTATCTGATCCGAAATTGAAAACGCTAATTATAAAGGTCTTCACTCTTATCAAACTGATTTAGTCTTTAGCTAAGTCACCAGATTCATTTCGTGTGTCTCAATTCATCCAATCTGGCTAATAATGTACTGCCAACACTAAATGTTATTTGATCTGGAATAACTCGAACATCTCTTCTCAATTCATGTAAGACCTGCAATTCATATAGTTGAAAGTTAAGCGTACTAAAATATTCAACAGATGAGTGCTGTGCAATGAATTTGCTGAAAAAAAAATTTCCAGGTTTTCGAGTTTCATGCTGGTTCTTTGTATGAATCAATTGTCTGGTGATTCTTGGAGAAGATATGAAGACCCTTTGATGATAATGATCTTCGCGGAATGTCAATCTTTGTTTTCTAATAATCGATGATTGATATCGGGATAAGGAGAAACGTAACATGTTAAGTTAATGAGTTCTATTTGAAGTTGGTTTGGTGTTTCGTTAAAGAGAAAAAGAGTGTGTATTCGAAATTGCGTCAAAAATTGTGGGTCAATTCATTTGTGGGCTTTGTGTCAAAAGAAGGAACATAAGAGGAGACCGACCTATAATACGGAATAGATACCACAAGTCCACAATTTTCAAACCACAAGAAAATGATTATAAGAATTCAAGATTATCAGCTACATGAAGTGATACCAGATTGATCCCAGAGAAACTACAAAACACTGATTAACGAAACAAAGCACGCAAATGTATTAAACAGGATCAACTAAAGTATCAATGAATTTCTCTGAAACAAGCTTAGATTTTTTCTTCTTTGACACCATGTTTCCAGATGGCAACGTATGGAGTAGTACCATCTTCACGGTAGTTCAATAAGATTAACATGGCATCTGGGTCCATGGATTCACCAGTGTAGAAATCCCAGTCTTTGAAAGTAGAAACAACTTTCTTGACGTAAGTAGCAGCACCTTTTTCGAAAGTTTCAACAGCATCTGGGTTAGATTCTTGCAATTTAGCTTTGATGGTTTTCATGTACTGTTTGATATAAGTAACGAAAGATTTCTTGTCGAATTGGGTTTGTTGTAATCTGAAAGAGTAAACAATGTTGTTGACGGTTTCAGCACCATCTTCAACATCATCACCACCATCTTCAGCAGATGGGTTAGCACCGATGTCGACATCACCGTTACCGACAGTGACCATTTGACATTCAGCTTCGTAGATGACACCATTGACTTCAGTGATGTCGTAGGCATCTGATAATAATTCGTCACCGGAGATGATATCCTGTTGGAAAGGTTAGAAAGTATTCTGTGCATGTTTCCGTGATATTGGACAACGTTCATGTGCTAAATTAGAATGATGATGTATTGCTGATTGGCTTCAGAAGCCCAATTCAAGCACAACAAAGCACCAAATTTCAACATATACCGTCCAAATGACACGTCTCTTCTTCTTGGTATCTCACATACTGAGTAAATCTTCATTTTGAACTAGTTTATGATAATTGGCTGGCCTTAGAAAAGAAGCAGGAATTGTTGAAAATTTTTTTATTTTTTAACCACATGCAAAAATCGAGAAGGGCCACTGAATCAGGAAAATTTCGTGGTTTCTTGTTCGCGAATTATACTGGGTTGGGCCGAGTCGAGTACCCATGAGATTCTGGCAGATATGTTATGTGATGTGTATTTGATGTAGTCTTCTATTTGTCTATTCTGGTGACTATCAACGAAGTGTTTTCCAAAGATATCTCACGATAGACATACTGGCATAATTCAGCTTTGAATCCGTTCTGTTCAAGTGCGAATTTTCTTGACTCGTCGATGATTCTTCTGGCTTTCAAACCAAATCTTTCTCTTTCACCTAAAGTTAATCCACTTGGATGATCAGATCCATGATCGTCTTTCAAATCTGGACGACGACCATTGACTGCCCAACTTGCGAACTTCATTAAGTGTTTGAATCCCGTTTGGCCAAATCCTCTTTCTTGTAAGTATTGCTTGGATGGTTCCGATAACATGGCATAATCACAACAATGTCTGCAACACATGGCAACAATCATACCTTGAAACCTGTCTTTGAATTGTTTATTTCTCAATATGCATTGGATGGTCAAATCAGTGGCTGCTCCACATAAATGCTTGGAAATGGCAACAAATTTCTTAATGTTCTTGAATTCGTTATCAACGACGTAATCAGCATTCAAATCTTTAATATCCATTTTGACTCTGAAAACTTTGGTCTGTAGTTTCAATTCTTCACCGTCTTTCACCATCTTACCATCCAATTTCATACGACATGGAGATCTGTCAATCAAGAAGAAATCTGATGCTTTGGAATCTTGATGCATGATTGACTTTAGCGTATACCTTGACAGCTCAGCCCTACCACAACCAAATTCAGCATAATTGTAATCACTGGATAATAAACCTCTCTTGTCCAAGTTTGCAATTAGTGATGACTGTTGAATGGCATGTTTCTGATTAGTTAGTTGATTCATACGATCTTCAACACCTTCATGCGACAGCTGCTGACATTGTAGGTCTTCATATTGTTCATACACCTTCTCTACTATAGGTATCCATTCAGCATAATTTAATTCTAGTTCACCTTCATCTTTCTTCTCACTCATATCACAATTCTTGTTGAGCTCAAACCATGGTGCCTTGGTGGACTCTTCATTCTTTCTATTGCACTTCTTGATATGATCTTCCAAATTATTCTCCCACACCGTATGTCTGGGATCGACAGGACAAGGAAGTCTCTTGATATCACTTTCTCCGTTAACTTTCAGATGCTCGGCACAATACATCATATCTTTCTTCCTCGTCAATGGGCATTGTCTATTCTTCTTAGGTATTACGTACTGACACTGTAGTCTCTCCGTCTTGATATTCTTCCCTTCCTTCTCCTTTCTCCGTCTCTTGGCAGATATTCTGAGCTCCTGGGGAACCTCCTGGCCGACTTCACTCATGTTGGTCAGTTAATCGCACAGAACACAGGGTTGAGCGTATGCAAAATGACACAATTTATAAAATATGGAAAAAATTTAGTTTTTATCATTTCCGAGGGCGATGGACCTCGGATTTAGTGCAGCATCATAATATGAAAATAAACCATGTTAAAAAGTGACACAAAAAGAAGTCAACTACAATAATGGAGCTTCCCTTATCAGAGACAATGCGACAGGCATGTATCATGTTAAATAGACCCTGTCACGGCCCCTTCAAAACCACACATAATAACAGGTATCTGAAAAAGAGAGAAGAATATGAAGGATATAAAAAGCGAAATCCTGGGGGGGGCTAGAATATATTCATTGCCCGATTCTTTTAACATTAATTTGGCTGCGTTCATATGAAATCACTATTGAAGAGGGAAAGACTGAAATGATGTTTTCAGGGGGTGTTCCTTTTTGTTATGTTGAGTGAGGTTGTTGAATATTTTGGTCACGAAATAGCAGATCGCTCCCGTGCATGTCATAGACCTATTATGATCAAATATGTGTATTATTTGCACATTCTAACTAGTTTGCTGGAACTTTATTCTAGTTATTCATTTACTGGGAGCTTCAGGAACATACAAACGACTTTTTATGTCATTTCAACGGGTATCCTGATGTTGCCTTTGATTTATGAGGTTTGTTTCCTCAGTTTGTATCTGAAAGTACTCAAATCATAAGTTCCCTTACTTTAAGATATGTTTGTAGCCTTTCTAGCTTGTTTCTTCGTAGTGAATTCCATTTCTGTGCCAAACAGGCCTTCTGCCTTTTGCCCTTTCCCTTTTCTCTATTCAAAAGGCAGAAAGGTCTCCAACCCTTTATAAATAGCCGCCGAATCTTTTGAAAATGGTTGAACTTCCCTTTCTCATTTTACAGATGCCAGACTTCAGCATGTGTATTGAGATATCCTCATTCCTAACACAAACAGGCGGCCAGTACCATATTTGATTCTGCCATGTCTACTGATGCTGCCCCTAAGAGGGTCCATACTGCTGCTATCAGTACAAGTTTGGTCGATATTAATTGAGTTGTTCTGTCATGTGAAACGTTCCAAAGAAGATTATCTAAGGATCAAGCAGATGATCTCCTTGTCCATGAGTTCAAAAGAAGATGTGATTCAATCGAACTGTTGACTGGAAGAGATACTTCATAGTTAGCTAGAAGGATATGTACAATGGAATATAATTATATAAAGACGTACTGTATTATAGAGGTATTATGAAGTTTGCAGTTTCAGGACTAGTATATAATTGGGATGAAAATTAAATCCCCGGTAAGGATCGAACCCCAACCATGATTTGGTGACTTATAGTCAATTTTCCAATGACTTATTTAACAAGCGACTAACTGGCATTTTTCAGTTAGGCATTTCGCGAATTGGTGTTATTCGAATACTCTTTCTGCAAAGTTTCGAGAATGAAGTGACATTTGACCTACAGTGGCAAACATCGAACCAGCACTTTTGGACCTGTTGGGGCTGCCTTATTAATAGAATGTCGTTTGGGAACCCTTTTGGCGGTGCTTATGAGAACGACTTTGGTGCGTTGGGGCTGGGATTCAATGGATTTGAGGTGTCGCTTAATTTCGTGAGTGGGATTCCAGATCCCAATTATGTTGCGAACTCCACGCTGAAGTTGATCTTCAAATCCCTGCTGAAGAGAGACGAGACCACAAAGGAGAAAGCATTGAATGAATTGGCTGCATTTGCAACTGTTGAAAATCTCGATGAGCTCAAGGACGACTTGGTGTTGATCACCTGGATTCAATTGTACCCAAAGCTAGCGATCAGTGAAGGGAAATCCGTCCGTGCTTTGGCACACCAAGTGCATTGCTCGCTTATTTCCATCCTGCAGAAATCATTTATGAAATATTTGAAGGACTCGATACCTGTTCTGTTGTCAGGAATCTATGACATTGACTCTTCGGTGACGAATGCCACATTGAAGAATCTCGCTAGAGTTTTCAATAATGACCAAACAAAGATCAACAATTTGTGGATCCTTTTCAGTAATGAGATTCTGAACTTTGTTGACCAGGTTCTGAATAAAGAAACACTTGATACGTTGTCTGATGACAGATTCGTTCCTAGAGATGAAGCAGAATTGAAGTATTTGAGACTAGTGAATGCTACGATCTCGATGATCTCTCATTTGATACAGTTGAGTATCAAACTTGATAAATTGGACTCGAAAGTTGAAGATGTTCAAAAAGTATTTGCATATGAAAACCTATGGCACTATTTATTAATTAATTCAAACAACAATAATCAAAGAATTGTCAAGTCATTATTATCATTAACAAACGCCGTGTTGAACTTGAAACCAGAATTATTCAATGATAAAGCATGGAAATACCTATCAAAGAGATTCCTCAAAGCATTAACATTTGTGAAGAAGGTAGATTCTAATTCAGCAAACGCAATGATCTATTCTTCGTTGATTTTACCTATCTTATCCACCTTGATAAATTTGAATAACGCAAGCCCTGAATTTTACAATTTTGATAAGTCACCAAAAGAGAAAGTCATTGAGTTCCTTAAAATTGGTTCATTGAATTCAGACCCAACGTACTATGCAAAGTTGACAGAATACTTGAAATCATCACATATCTTGGGTTTGAAAGTAGACTCATCAGTTATCCAATCCATTTTATTGAAGGATTTTCAGAATGAAGTCACTAAGAATAGCAAGTTAAGAGAAGGTGCCAACTATATTATCAATTCATTAACTGCATATTTGGAAGTTTTCCAATCTGATGAAGAAGCACTCATACCAATATTTGATGAAGCATTGAAGATCAAAGCTCCGGTTTCTGCTAAGTTTGTTGAACCATTGGTCAAGTATATTCCAGGGTCATTGGTCAGTACCAAACTTGATTCTTTTGATCAAGAAATTGATTTCAATGTTTCGTTATTATTGAAAGTTGCTGGCGCTAAATCAGTCTCATTAAGTGAAGCATTGTCTAGATCATTAGACTCACTGCGAGAGAAGTCAGAAGATGATGAAGAGGGAAAATCTTTTTCTGATCATCCAGCGTTTGAACTATTCAAGTTTGCTGTGGTTGAAGGCCATGAAAGATACAAAGAGATTGTTGAAGAGTTTTTAGATGAGTTGCCTTCGTTAATCACACCAGCTACTATTGAAACACCAATTGAGATATTGATCAATTACTCCAAGTCTAAGTTATACAATCAAGATCTCTTCATTGAAACATTTGATGGTTTTATTGTCAAATTGGCTTTGCTTGGTGCTAAAGATAAGTTACTTTCTGGACTAGATAGATTCAATAACAAGGATAGATTGTTGAAAAATAGTGAAGAATTAAGGTCTACAATTGATGAATTCTCTTCGAGCTATGACTTTACCGATGACGGTTTATTCAAATCCCATTTAATTACTAATGAGTCTGCTTTGGAATTGTTCGAATTGGCGGGAGACCAAGACAAGGTTTCAACGTTCTTGAAATTCTACTTTAAATACAATTCAGGAAACGAAGAGTTATTCAAACATTTGATTCAGAACTCCAACCTCGTTGAAAATCACCTCTGGTCATTATTAGCATCCGACCCACAACTGAACCAAGAATTAGAATCATTATTATCGGATGAAGAAATCCAAACAAGATACGTCATGAGCTTGAAATCATACGTTTCCACAAATGGGTCATCTCCTCAAATCACATCAGAAATCTCGCAAAAACTGATCAAGTTCCCAGAACTATTCAAAAGATTGTTCAACTACCAAGAATTATCCACAGACTTGTTTGAAACTTATGGTGATGTTATTGATTCAAGATTAGCATTAGGTAACTCGCTAGAAACCAACATCTATATCTTGAATGTGAAAGAGAATGCATTCCCTGTTGACACCATCAAACCATTTTTAAAATATGCAGTGTTTTTAAGTTCTGTGGAACACGAAGATACAAAGAGTGATGAATTCTTGATTTATTTGGGTGTTGTTTCTGAAATGGCTGTGGATTATGTATTTTTACATGATAGTTCCGAAGATGATGAGTTCGTCGAATTCAGAGAAAGGGTTAATGGATTATTAACTGAGAGATCTACCATGAACTTGAGCTTCAGTGAGATATTTGATGAGTTGATCTCCACACAATTTATGAGTCCATTGCTTGATAAGGTGATAGCTGATGAGCCAAATGGTGTTTCAAGTTTCTATAAGTTGAGGATGATGTTGTGTATGTTACATCAAGCCAAGGGAGCTGAAGTTGGATTCAGTGTTAATTCCATTGATTTGGATAAGTTCGATAAGTTTGTGAAGACACATTTACGCGTCAAAGATTTACATTCTGCCTTGTTTTTTATCACTGTTACTTCATCAATTTCCGAATTATTAGCAAATGAGAGATTTGATAGAATTAGAAATTTAATCGGTTCTGAATTGATTGGATCTAAACAGTCAGAAATCTTACATGCTGGGTTGAGAAAGGTTACTATGTTAACTAATTTCTTGACTGCTGATAATACCACTGAAGAGTATGCTCCATTGCAACCACAGAGATTTAATATGATTTTGAATGAGCTGAATAAGTGGGTTGATTCAGATATCGCCTTTGAAGAAGAGTTTGGTGTTTTAAGAATTCAATTGTTGAAGTTATTGAGTTTATTGAATAACTTTGGACCATTGAGGTCAGGACAGAACTTGATTGATTTCACTGTGAAACTGTTAGAAGATTCGATTGGATTGATTAGAGTTGGTGAGGGTGATAACTTGACTGAGTTGAAATATCTTTCCTTGAAATTATATTTGAGTTTAAAGAAGCAAGATGTTCTTGACAGAGAAACGCTTGAAGAGTTATCTAATGAGCTGCTGGAATATTATGTTGAGAGTGAAGAACAAACTGAAAATAACCAACCAATTGCTATTATTGATGAATTATTCAATAGATTCTTGAACGGTATCCCGTTGAAGAAGCTAGAAGGTCATTATGATGTGTTAGTTATCAAATATTTCAAGACTTCCAAATTTGAAACGAAGAGAGTGTTATTGAAGATACTTGAATCCTTAATTTTATCAAAACAGCAGGACTTGGTCATTGAGTTTGAATTGAATAAGAATGAAGAAGATTTAGAGAGATTCCAAATCCAGGACATATTTGTTGATAATGTGTCCAATCCACCTAAGTTAGATCATGAATTAGATGATGAAAAATACAATCAATTGTTGATTCAATATCTATGGAATTGGAAGTTAATATTTACTCATTTCAAGAACATCACATTAAACTTGAGAAATTTATTCATCAAACAATTACAGAATTACAAAGGAGAAATTGAACTTGTCTCAAAATTCTTAGGTTTCCTTTCGAATTTCTTAATCCTAGAGATCAACGACAAAGAATACTTGAAAGAACTTGAAAAAAAAACAGAGATCATCACAACTTATACATACGATGAAATCAATGATTTATCAAGAGAGATCAAGAACCTTAGTGTAAACATCTATTACACCATCCTGAACTCCATCGGTTCATTAAGTGTCAACTGGTTCAACAACATCAAAGATCGTGGTTTCAAATCCAAATTTGAATCATTCACAATCAATTACATCTCACCTAATTTGATTAAGGATAAACTAGCCACATTTCAAACCAAGATTGATTCATTTACATCTAAGGATGATAATTTAACGATCAAGATCAACAGATTAACCAATGAAATCAAGGCCACTTATCTTATTGATGAACAATACTTGGAAATCATTTTCAAGATCCCTGACAGTTATCCATTAAAGAATATTGAAATCTTGGGACCACAAAGAATAGGTGTCAAGGAACAACAATGGAAAGCATGGATATTATCATCCCAAAGAATCATTTCATTAACGAATGGTGAAATTGAAGAAAGTTTAGAGTTCTTCTTGAAAAACGTGAAATTCCATTTCAAAGGGTTTGAAGAATGTGCTATCTGTTATTCTATCTTGCATAGTGATAATTCCTTACCTTCTAAGAAATGTTCCACTTGTGATAATAAGTTTCATGCTGGATGTTTATATAAATGGTTTAAGTCATCTGGTGGCAATACTTGTCCATTGTGTCGTTCCACATTTAACTTCAAATGATTCTAGTTTGATGATGTGGTTTATTTAATTAGATTATAATGCATGTATAAATACAACTATAAGACTATGGAGTTTTTAAACTATGTGGTCGTTTTAGTACCAGGATTATATAAGCGATGAGGTCAGATAAAAAAAAAATTTGATAGACCTGAAGTTAAACTTTTCCACTAACAAAATAAGAGCAAAGAAACTCTAAACACCAGTAGATCCTTTAAGATGTCTGTTTTCAAACTTGATTTGTATGAGTTCTACTACTTGAACAAGAAAGCCAGATTCAACAAGACAAAAGTCCTGTTGATGGAGAAGAAGAAATATATCAAAGAAAACCTAAACTCAGTTAAACATAACAAGAAGTTCTTAATTCCACTGGGATTAGAACCAGAAGTTGCACTACGCGAGGTCGAAAATATCAAGAAGGAAATGTTTGGGAATAAAGTGCATAGTGGACTTGTGCAGTTCAAGAGAGTCTTGAAGAGGATCATGAAGGGGAATAAAATAAAGGATGAAAAAGAAGTGGAGTTTTTGAAGAATTTGGATGTTGAAAAATTTAGTAAGACGAGGGTTGTCAAGATTGTTGCAAAGATTTTCAACTTGAAGGACCTTGAGAAGAATAAATTCATTCAGGAACAATGGATAATTGATGCTGTGTTGGATAAAGATAATGAGTTTAATCCTTCTAAATTTTATACCTCTTTGAGCAAAGATGAACAGAATTTCATATCGAAGATTCTTAATAATAAGGAGTTAAAGAAAATCAATGATACTGTGGATTTAAGTTTCAAATTGATATTGGGTCATGTTGTTTCTAAAAAGGATGACGCTGAGTTGAAGAAGATTGAAAAGGAAAGTAAGATTGATGAAGAGAGACTTGTGGAGGATTCAGATAGTGATGAAGATCAAAGTGAAGATGAAGAAATGGAAGATGGCACTGAAGCCAATGATGATATTTTCGATATGGATTTGAGTCAGTATGATGCATTAGTTGGTGCTACTGATGATGAAGATGAAGATGTTCAAGATGATTTGGATTCAGAGATTGATTACAATCAAGTGACGGATGAAGAACCATCCGATGATGAAGATGAAGAAGAAGTTGATGATTTCTTTGTTGAGGAACCAAGTCATAAGAAGGATAAGAAAGAGAAATTGAAACTACCAGAACTTGCCACGGGTTACTATTCAGGTGGTGAAGAATCTGATGTGGAACCAGATGCATTAGTTGAAGAAATCACAAAACCAGAAAGAAAGAATCGTAGAGGTCAGAGAGCCAGACAAAAAATCTGGGAACAGAAGTATGGTAGAGGTGCAAACCATGTGAAGAAAGAGAAAGATGAGAGAATAAAACAAAGGGAACAGAAGCAAAAAGAATGGGAAGAAAGAGAACAAAAGAGACAAGAGAAGGCAGCAAAGAATGGAGACTACGCGTCTGGTGGTAACTCCGCAGCATTGGGAGAAAGAGGATCTGCTGGGGAACCAAAGAAGCAGGCAATGCATCCATCCTGGGAGGCCAAAATGAAACAGAAAGAACAGTTGAAGAATGTGAAGTTTGAAGGTAAGAAGATGAAGTTCGACTAGATCTGATACAAAATAGAGTTCTCAGATCGGGGTTCTAATTCCAAACGTTATTCATGTCAAAGCTTAGTAGTTTATCCGAGATTTTAGGCAATACGTCATCGGCAATTGAGAAGTTGGAGTAAAAAAAGGTCACACCAATTCGGTAGTTCTGCTGATATGAAAGATGGAGAAAGCCACTGCCTGTTGTTTGTGAGACTGGGACGGTGTGAAGTGGAGACTGGGCTCGTGGCCCTGGTTCGGAAACCCCTGACCTGGGATTGTAGTCTCGTAACTCGCTGTCTGCACCAATCACAGACGCGGCCCACGTCCTGGTCCCCCCCCCCTGCTAGACTGGTGTGCTCTTCCGCCTTATCGCTAAATAAAATTTTGCCGTCTGTTTTTTATTTTTTTTTTGTTTCTCCAGTGGGGAAGCACCAGACGCAGTGTTTATATAAATACTGCTTGCCTGCTGCCAAATGGCCACAGCCGCTGACAAACTCCACCTCGCCACCGCCAAATGCTCCTGAAGAGAACACTCGCCCAGCTGTCCAAGAGCACGACCCAGTCTGCCGCCACCGGCTCCTCCCAGGCCAGGAACGCCAGCAAGAACATCTTCCGCAGTGTGCCTCGCGCAGCGCCAGACCCAATTTTGGGCATCACAACAGGCTACAACTTGGAGACGAACCAGAACAAGATCAACCTCAGTGTGGGCGCCTACAGGGACTCGCTGGGCCAGCCTTGGATTCTTCCTTCCATCAAACAGGCGTCTGCTGTGCTCCACGAGGACAACAAAGAATACACAAGCATCACCGGTTCTGCATCGTTCCAGAATCTGGTCAGAAACTTCATTTATGGTTCATTTGACGAAGGCTCTGAATTCATCTCATCAGATTGTGTCTCCATCACTCAGTCATTATCAGGAACAGGTGCGTTGAAAATAACGGCTGAATTCATGAAGAGATGGTTAAACATCGAAGACATTTATATTCCTAATCCAACATGGGCAAATCATATCAACATCTTCAACAGTGCAGGTGTTGCTCCCCACTACTACTCATATTTCAATGCGGCTAACAACTCTATTAACCACGAGGCTTTGATTTACGATTTATTGCATGCGAAAAAAGGTTCTGCCGTACTATTACATGCTTGTTGCCATAATCCAACTGGCTTGGATCCAACCGCTCAACAATGGGAAGAAATCATTGATGCAGTGATTAAGAATGAATTGATTCCAGTTGTGGATCTAGCATATCAGGGTTTTGAATCTGGTTCATTGACACAGGATCTGCATGTTCTGGAATTAGTCTCATCTAAGATCAAGGCTGGTTTGATCCCAACTATGTTTTTGTGTCAATCATTTGCTAAGAATATGGGTCTTTATGGTGAAAGAATCGGATCATTATCCATTATTACCCCAAGTGCAGAAGCTAAAGAAAATGCTGATTCTCAATTACAAAGAATCATCAGATCTATTTATTCATCACCACCAATTCATGGTTCAAAATTAGTTGAAATTGTTTTATCGGATGAAAAGATTTACGACCAATGGGAGAACGATGTCTTGGTTATGTGCAACCGTATTAAGGATATGAGATTTGCCCTATTTGATAAATTGAAGGCTAACGGTCATGATTGGGAACATTTGATCAAACAAAATGGTATGTTTTGTTACACTGGTTTAACTCAAGATCAGGTCATTAGATTAAGGGATGAATTTGCAGTGTATTGTACATTAGATGGTAGATTCAGTATCAGTGGTGTTAATGAAGGTAATGTTGACTATTTGGCAAACTCCATAGATCATGTCTTGAAAAAATAGAAGCATGTGATGGGAATTTATTTATTTATTTTGATTAAGGTTCTCTTGCTACAATCGGGTTTTCTAGAGTTGATCTCTTAAGAAGGTGGGATATAAGAATATGGTTTTATAGATTGTGCTGGTTTTGTTTACTTTAAAAAAGTTTTATATTCTTCTGGAAGAAAAGGATTGCCACCTCCTGATTGTAGAAACCCCAGACTATGCAGCATTCCTGTCAACTTCTACGAATTTCTCCAAACGGATCTAATTTATCCGAGAATTTCGAAGTCATCTTTTTGAAATTTGAACAGAAAAACATCACATAATAAATTGTTCCATCTTCTGAAACTTACCCCTTCTTTCCTACTCCACAACACAAAAAGGAATTCAATTGAGCCAATTCGTCCCTCATAGGAATCCTCGTCTGCCGCACCATGCCATTGAACATCATCACCGTCCCAACCACGCCCTTCAAGGACCAAAAACCAGGAACTTCCGGTCTTCGTAAGAAGGTCACTGTCTTCCAGCAACAGCATTACACTGAGAACTTCATCCAGTCCATCCTCGACGCCATTCCGGAAGGTTCAAAGGACTCTATTTTAGTCATCGGTGGTGACGGTCGTTATTACAACGATGCCGTCATTCAATTGATTGCTAAGATCGGTGCCGCCAATGGTGTCAAGAAGCTCATCATTGGACAAAACGGTTTGTTATCCACACCAGCCACATCCCATATCATTAGAAGTTACCAGAATGTCACTGGTGGTATCATTTTAACTGCATCTCATAACCCAGGTGGTCCAAAGAACGATTTAGGTATCAAGTATAACTTGGCCAATGGTGGACCAGCTCCTGAATCAGTGACGAATAAGATCTTTGATGTTAGTTTGAAATTGGAATCATATAAGATCGTCCAAGATTTCCCAGAGATTGATCTATCAAAGATTGCTACCACTGAGATCCATGGTGTTACTATTCAAATCATCGATCCAACTGAAGATTACGTTGCTTATATGAAAGAAATCTTTGATTTTGAATTGATTAAGAAATTCATTCATAATGAACCAAACTTTACTGTCTTATTTGATGCTTTGAATGGTATTACTGGTCCATATGGTCATAAGATCTTTGTTGAAGAGTTAGGATTACCTGAATCATCAGTTCAAAATTTCCATCCATTACCTGATTTTGGTGGTTTACATCCAGATCCAAATTTAACTTATGCAAGAACATTAGTGGATAAAGTCGATTCTGAAAACATTACTTTCGGTGCTGCTTCAGATGGTGATGGTGATAGAAATATGATTTATGGTGGTGAAAAGTCCTTTGTTTCACCAGGTGACTCTGTTGCTATTATTGCTGAATATGCTGAATTTATTCCATATTTCAAAAAACAGGGCGTTTATGGTCTTGCTAGATCTATGCCTACTTCAATTGCATTAGATCTTGTTGGTAAGGCGAAAGGCTTGAACGTTTATGAAGTTCCTACCGGTTGGAAATTCTTCTGTGCTTTATTTGATGATAAGAAATTATCTATTTGTGGTGAAGAAAGTTTCGGTACTGGTTCAAATCATATCAGAGAAAAAGATGGTTTATGGGCTATTGTCGCTTGGTTAAATGTTCTTGCAGGTTTCAAAGAATCGAACCCAACTGAAACAGCAACTATTAAAAATGTTCAAGAAAAATTCTGGGAAAAATACGGTAGAGTTTTCTTCACTAGATTTGATTTTGAAAATGTTTCAGGTGAAGGTGCTAAGAAATTGGTTGATTATTTCAATCAATTCATCTCAGATAAATCAAACATTGGTTCTACTTTGTATGGTGATAATGTCTTTACTGAATTTGGTGATTTCGCATACACTGATTTAGATGGTTCTGTCTCAACTCATCAAGGTCTATATGCCAAATTATCAAACACATTGAGAGTTGTTGTTAGATTATCAGGTACTGGTTCTTCAGGTGCTACTGTTAGACTATACTTGGAGAAATACTCCGATGATAAATCGACCTATGGTGAACCTGTCACTGAATTCTTGCAAGAAGATATAGAGGGCATTTTGAACTTCTTGCAGTTCCAAGAATTTTTAGGAAGAGATAAACCAGATGTTATCACTTAAAATTGTCTGATAGATGCCCGCTAACTGGGAGTGTTTTTCCTCACATTTATTATGTTTTAATTGCGTGCTATTCATTCGTTTAATCTCGTTGCTATCCTTTTATAGCTATTTGCATACTTTTGTTTTTAAAGATAATGTATATATATATAGCTGTCCCTATGTTTTGCCTCTTCTTAAGAACAAATTTGTAAATTGTAATTCCATTAACATGATCACATATTGCTTTGAGGACCTTATTGTTTTAATGTTAGGATAGTACCATTATTATCAGTATTTTTGACAACAGAAGGAAGAATTTTCAATTTAGCATTTCCTAAAGCAGGTAGTCTTGGTAAAGCGATGAATAATTGAACATGAAAAAATCAATGTGGATCAAGATGAACGATTCTTCAAATCTTCTAATTGTGCCTTCTGGTATTCTAAAACATGATTCAATGCACATCTGTTACAATCAACACTTTCAATGATGCACAAAACGATGATTCAAATTTTGGATAGAGGTTCTGAGGCATGGTTTAGTTTCTTAACTATGAGGGTGACCCTACTGTTTTAACATATACAGTGGAATATATAATAAATTCATAGAGGGTAATAATCAATGCGATGCTTCTGGACATATTGTACGAGTGCAGCGGCTCACGAGTATTAGCTATTGATTTTTCTTCGAAATGGAACATGGAGCATCCTCTCTTTTATATATACAGTAGTGTTCAAAGTGCTGAATTCCATTGGTTAGAACTTAGGGGAGTGCTCTTTGATTGGCACCTAGTGGTGGTCATTTGAGGCCATCAATATATATTATATCGTATTCTATTTGCAGTATTAACCATCACACATCAGACAAGGATTATGTAGTTGGCTCCACTGAACTAAGAGAAGCAGATTTTCCTCAAAATCGCTACACTCAAGTAATATATAAAATCGTAATATGGTATAATCATAATCTCTATGTAAGTTTCATTCCATTGACTTAGACATTATAATCAATATCTTTCCATGAGGTTATAATGGTCTTTGGTTCAGTCAAGAACTTGAAAGCTGAAGGACCATAGAAATGCAAGTCACCTAAGAAAGAGGCCTTGTTGGAAGTGAAACCATGGTTAGCATGACCAATTGGAATAATAGTGTTGATACCGACTTGACCAATATTAACACTTTTTGAAAAGTGGTTGGCAGCAGCACCTGATTTGGTGAAGATAGCGACAGAGTTACCGAATTCATTGGCATTTACGTACTCGATGGTTTCGTCTAAAGTATCGATTTCCTTGATGGTAACCATTGGACCAAATAATTCTTCATCAACACATCTCATACCTTTTTCAACATTTTCAATCAAAGTTGGACCAATGAAGTAACCATTTTTGAATTCGGCACCTTCTGGTTTGTTGTGAGTTCTACCATCGACTAAGACATTGGCACCTTTGGCAACAGCATCAGCAATGATAGCTTCTAATCTTTCTTTAGCTTCTCTGGTAACAACCGGACCGAATGTACTATCTTGGAAACCTGGTTTAGCTTGTAATTCCTTGACCTTTTCAACAATTTCCTTCTTAAACTTTCTAGCTTCACCAACCAAGAACAGGATATCAGTACTTAAACAGACTTGACCTGTGGAAGAGAAAGCACCGGTAACAACACCTTTCAAGACAGATTCTTTGTCAGCATCTGGTAAGATAACGGTGTGGTTCTTAGCACCTAAGTTAACTTGAACTCTCTTATGGTGTTTAGTAGCAGTTTCATAAACGTATTTACCAGCGTTGTTACCACCAACGAAAGTAACGGCTCTAATTCTTGGATCAGATGCCAATTTAGTAACAGTTTGATTCTTACCATGAACAACATTAATGACACCGGCTGGAACACCGGCTTTAGCAGCAAGATCAGCTAAGATGGAAACCGTACCTGGACAAACTTCAGATGGTTTCAAGACAGTGGTGTTACCGGTGGCAATGATGTAAGGAATGGTCCATAATGGAATCATAACTGGGAAGTTGAATGGCAAGATGGACCCGACAACACCAATTGGTTCTCTGACAGTCAAAGTTTCAACATTGGTAGATAACTCCATACCAACGGTTTCAGTTTCTTTGGTGACTTGAGTAGCATGTTCAGCACACTGGATACCTCTTTGCACATCAGCAACAGCAGCGCTGTATGATTTACCTTGTTCTAGGACAATAGTGTTAGCCAATAACTCAGCGTTAGCTTTCAGTAATTCAATGTATTTAAAAACAAGATCGTTTCTTCTAATAATTGGAACTTTGGAGAAGGTCTTGAAAGCATCAGCAGCAGAGTGAATAGCTAAGTCTAATTCTTCATCAGTGGATTGAGGAACTTTGGCAACAACAATATCTGTGGCTGGATCACGGACATCAAACCATTCCTTGGAGTCGGACTTTAGATGTTGGTTGTTAATGAAGGTGGTGATGGTGTATGGTTCAACACCTTTTTTGGCATGGCCAGTTGGAGCAGGCGGCAACTGGATGGTGGACAAAAGAGCCTTGTTCTTTAGGACAGAAGATCTATTTAATTGTCTAACTAACGAAGTTCTTTGTAATCTAAGCATAATGAATGTTGATAAAAGTCGATGATGATTTAAATGTGTAACAGTGGAATATTTCAAGGTACTTTCCCTGATATTTATATAAGTTTGAAACCCCATGAAAGTGCTTCTGCGATGACATGGGTGGTGGGCTTTAGGAACATTCTGCCAGAGGTCATTGATAATTCAATTGGTTTAAACTGTATTTTGGCAGGCGGCCTGTTTCGGGACAGCCATAAAGCATTATTTATTAGAAAGCCTTAATTTTTAACGCATGGAATAAGAAACAGAAAGCAGCTCTGATTTTTAACATACTGATTGGCCCAAACTCCCCCCTTTTTAGGAGAAGCTCCCTTTGCAGCTAGTGCATTCGGCCACGTACTGAACTCAACTACATATATACATTCATCACCTCCATCCGCTTTCCTTGTAAGTATCAAAACTCTGAACTATATACCAAAACCCGTGGTTTCCTACAGGATTCAACACCCAGATTGCATCCTACCGAGATTCGCTTCCCTTTGTCCTTAAATATGCTCTGATCTTCCCACCTGAGCTGTTTTTTAAATATCGCAGGCCGTTTTATAAACAGTTATGCAAGTCTGGAGGGGTCTTAACACCGTACATTTTGAAACCCAGTGTCGGTTTAATGCATGAATTCCCTATTTTCGCAGTACTTTTGAGAGACAGGGGTCACACGCTCTTACGGAGCATCCTTCTCCATTTGTAAAGTGGCTTTCAAGAGGGCTTTTTTGATGTTTGTGGTTGTGGTTGTTAGATCCAATACCATTTTGTGACAATAGAGTCCTTAACTCCAGAGCATTGTTTCGACAAATGATGAGAAAAAAGAAACAAAACAGGGCCTTCATGAACTAACAGTTTTCTACGAGAGTGATCATTGATTCCGTTTAGCTCTTGGCCGAGTCTCGCAAATATCTCTGATCCTGGTAACTGGTTCGATGGATCTCATACTAAGTACCCAACTCTGAAAAATACGAGGAAATGATACTGTCATGTACTGTATTTCTGAGGCTTCAACTACTTATGGGTACTTCCTGTGATTAATATATTCCTTCCTTGGATCCATATCCCAGTTACCAGTATGACTTCCTGCCCCTGTCTATCTCAGCACCGCCAATATGTATAATGTGTATTAAAAGCACACGCCATGACTGGTTTTTGAGGTGGAATATGCCAATGACAGTTGATAGGTATAACTTATATACCATTCAACAACTGAGAACCATATTACTTAATAAAAACACAGATCTTCAACCAACTGTCCTTTTCCTTCTGTTGAATGATTTCAATCTCTTTCAATTCGTTGGTCGCTGGATAGTGTGCCAATACCGATAATGAGCCAAGTAAACACTGAGATTCCGAATTCCTTAAAGAATTAGGTGTAAAGATAGAGAGCAATTGGTTAAAGTTACAGGAGGTGGATGACACCAGTGAATTGCAGGCTACAAGACCGAATACATCTCTGGTCATCTGACTTTCTCAAATCCGGTACAGACACTACACCATAGTATGCACAACTCTCTATTCATTTTTGAAGACTCCCACTAGTATACAAGTTTAATATATTATATTTGGATCAGGTTTGGATCAGGTAGTCCACAATCTAGCAATACCATCGGCACCAGCACTGAACAACCAAGCTTCTTTTGGATGCCAGATAGTATCCAAGACACCTAAACTATTCAGGACTTTATGACCAGTTAATTTCTTTAATGGAACCAATAATGGATTTGTCATTAAATCATCATACACTGTTTGATGGA
This sequence comes from Komagataea qinlingensis, assembly GCA_030563005.1. NCBI lineage: Eukaryota > Fungi > Ascomycota > Saccharomycetes > Phaffomycetales > Wickerhamomycetaceae > Komagataea > Komagataea qinlingensis. Next base: position 111,057 of record JAKUAP010000025.1, read on the forward strand.
AAACATGAATAGAACCATCATCTGAAGCAGATACGAATAATGGTAAGCTTTTATGGAAATTAATAGATCTGACTGCTTTTTCATGATATCTTAATGTCTTATATGGAGTACTTGCCAAGTCCAAATCATGCCATAAAACTCTCTTATCAAATGATGATGCGATTAAGTGATCACCTCTTGGATGTATATCGATCTTAGATAACCATCTTGCACCAGGTAATAGTTTTTTGATCAACGTTTGCTGTGATAAATCATAAATTCTGATATAACGTTGAGAAGCAACAAAGATTTGTGGTTTGAATGGATGGAATTTGACATCCATTATTATACCTTTTGATTTCTTGAATGGTGATTGTGATGAATGTTTTGAGATTTGATGGATTAAAACAGAAGAATTTGCACCATCTGGCGAAACAGTGACAAAGTAATCACCTTTTCTATGCCATGCTAAGTTCTTGATGTTTTTACGACATTGGATCTTGATGAGTATACCTTGTGATGCTAATTCTTCTGATGGTTTCAACCATTTGGCGAATTCTTGTTTCTTGACAATAGGTTCTTCATTATCTAAATCATCTTCATCTTCATTGACGTTCAAATCAGTTTTCTTAACATTACCAAATTTATTATGACCAAAACCAGATTCAACTTTTAATCTGCCTTGATTTTCAATATCAAAACCAAGAATTGGTGGTGATAATAAGTAAATGTTTTCACCTGCAGTGATTGCCAATAAACCTAATGATGCATCTGGATTCCATTCCACACTTTCAATATGATCTTCATCTTCTTCCTTTGGTAAGATTCTGACTGAGTAAACTTCTCTACCAGTCAACACTTCCCATAATTTAACAGTACCGTCATCAGAACCAGTAGCCAACCATAATCCTGATGGATCGATAGACAAGGTTCTAATCTTACCTTTATGACCTTGATAAATGGTTGAAGTACGTATTGGGAATGGTCTCAAATCTTTTGGTGACGGTAATTCTGGAACTAAACTCTCTGGATCAATGTTTAATTTATTACGACGAACTCTTGGTGCCAAATATAAATCTAAACTTCTTTCGAATTTTTCTCTTATGCTTTCTTCATAACCTGGAACTTTTCTCAAAGCACCGAATTTCTTAGGAACAAATCTCTTTTCTGAATCATCTAAGTGTTCATTGGCTTCGATTTCTTCTGGAGTCAACAAATATTCTTCTGGTGGATTATAACTTTCTTCATTAGTTGGAGGCGGTAATTTTGGTGCTCTTAAAGTCATGATATGATCATTACCATCTTCTTTACCATCAGCCCAAAGATCAAAATTGAGTTCTTCTTCTTCCTTTTCCATCTTATCCTTTGGAACAATACGACCTTCTCTAATAGCTCTAACAATCTTCATTATTCTCTTAGCTTCATGTTTAGATGGAACGAATCTTCTCTTTGGTTCAGGTGTGGCCATCAATGGCATAACTTCAGTTTGTGATGTAAACCATTCAATAGTTGGTTGATATGGATCAACACTATCATCAGTAGATTTATTGTTTTCAATCTTTGCAATCAAATCAATTTCCTCTTGGGTCAAATTCAAAGAAGCACCAGTATTTGAATCTAATAAACCAGTCCAACCTTCTGGCAAATCAATAGATTCTAACAACTGTTCTAATGCAGAACCTCTAGCAGGTCTCATGATTCTCTTACCGTTGATATCATAACCGATATGTGGCATTTCTTCATATGCAGATAATGGAATGTTACCAATAGTGTTAAAGTTATCGTGATCACTATCATCACTATCGTAAACTGGATCAATTTCTGCTTTGATAACCCTGTCAGTACCATCTGAATATTTGACAAGTTTCTCTTCAGATTCAGATAATGAACGAATATGAACGTTTTTCAATCTGTCGTTTAATGATGCAGTTTCAGCTGGTTCTTCTTCAAAATCTTCTGAGAAATCAGAATCTTCTTGTTCTGCTTCATCTTCTGCTAAGATTTTATTGAATTCTGCATCTGAATCGAATTCACTATCTTCTGATTCATCATCGCCATCTTCATTGGCTTCATCTTCAACATTATTACCGTTCTCTTCTTTATCTTCTTTAGCTTCCTCTTCTTCTTCATCGTCTTCATCACTATCACCAGCTTGAATCAAACCATTAACATTTATCTCATCATCACTTTCCTCTTCCTGAACTTCTTCCTCAATCTTTCTCTTCCTCAATGAACGCTCTCTCTTGGGAGTCTCAACATCATTGACAGCCTTCTTGGTAGAAGTGAATTTCTGGACCATTGTAGAGAAGTTAATGAAATCACACTAGAATCTAACAGAACGTCTATACCAATCTTTACTTAACTATGCACTTTAAAATTTTATAGAATTTTTTTTTTCAGAAATCTTTACGTAAGCTCATCGGTAAGGGGCAACATTACACTGGTCACCCGGCTTTGTTGCAGTGGGCTCCTAACACCCTTATCTTACGTGTCCACCGTTTTCTCTTAAAAACCTTGTAAAAATTGGTCCCTTGGCCCAGTTGGTTAAGGCGTGGTGCTAATAACGCCAAGATCAGCAGTTCGATCCTGCTAGGGACCACTTTCTTTTTTTTTCTTCTTGTTGGAAGTTCACTCACTCTCACCAGGCGCAATGTAATTGGGTCAGGACTCAGACCCGATACTGCATGATTGGGACGAAGTCGATAATTGATGTGTAATTCTCTAATCGAAGAATAATTGATGCGTAATTCTCTAATCGAAGACTGGCTTCAATTACATCTCACCGAGATGTTCCAACCTTCAACTTACGGCTAGCTCGTATATTAGTTACAATGGCTTAAGCATCCCTTGGATATCACAACTTAGAAGTTACAAATTTATCTTACCTATGCGGCTATGCCTAATATTGAGTATTGACTTTGAGTTTATCCACAATTTGGTCCTCTTTTCCTACAGATGCATGCATGGCGTTACCGTACATGCATATAATATGGGTCGATGACTTGATGTATGAACCATTGAACAGTGAAGCCTCAAGAATCAATCCTGTAGCAAAGAAGAGATCGGAATCATCTGACTACGTAGCGAGCACGCGATAGATTCGCGCGCTGGAACTGGTTGGGTTGTCGAAGGATTGGATCATGTAATTGATACAATAGCATTTTGAGATCCGACGTATCAGACCAAATACCACCGCTTTCTCTTTAGATTGAACAGTTTTCTTTAATTCAGGAAAGAGATGTACTTAGTCAACGTTAATAAATCTTTCAATTTCAATCCACAGATAGAATATTGAAGATTCCGTTAAATACGGTTCCCCTTTTTGACAACTCTGAAGGTCACCCATAGTTTCAAGTCATGTAACACTAATAAACCGGACCAATTTAATCAGTAGTAATATGCTCATGATTAATCTTGTGATATCAACATTCTAGTTTGAGGTGTCTGTTATATACACTTATTAGTGATCTTTCAAACTCCTTGAACTCGCAATCGTATTACTTCAAAAGTACAGCCATTCATGCTACTAACGGAATCCAACTCCGATTTCAAGAATTTTATGCATCAGTGCAGTCTGTCTTTACGAGACAGTAGATCAATTCTATATTCATCAGCAATTCCTGTACGTATCCGTTATAACGTGTTTGTCCAAAAGGGGTAAAAGGATGTCATATGGTTGGTTAGCCGTGGACTCGTGAGCATGTCACAAATTATTTCCTTTATAGACCTGAAGGTCTTTCATCAATATATAGGACGATTAGCACAGGTCAAGCTGAATACAACGTAGAGAGGATCATGAAATCTGGCACAGCCAAATTGAATATCTATTTTCATCAGCTAATTTAGCAGACTATAATCGACCATTTGATTGAATAAGTCCCAAACTAACAGAAGCCTGTTTTCCCGACATCCCACCACACTGAAAGATATCATACAATTTACATCTCAACTTCCCAACTAAGGACCCAACCAGCCAACCAAGTCCCAAAACAGTGGCTCCAATTACTAGAACTAGCCAACCGAATCAGTTAATACGCGTCGTACCGTACCGTATTGAAATTTTCGATGATCATTTGCCTCGGGATCTGCACGATCATACATTAGCCTTAACTCTGCATATGTGATAATTATATTGACTTTAAGGAACCTATAGGATTGGTGGAGCTAAGAGGCCTGTGTGAGATGTGAAATGGAAAAACTGTCGATGAGTGTCACTTATATCCCGACAATGTTAGGTTTTTCAGTGTTTCATAACACCATGGTATCGTTTCCTCCGATTGCCTACAACTATTACGAACCCACTGACGACAAACGCATGAATGGTACCCTTATTTCATCACAGCCATATACATATACACACTTAAACTATAGATAATTAGTGAATATGAGTAATGAACCATACTGTGCAGAATCAGGCATGATCATCATGGCAACGATTCAAGTTTCAACGTATGAAGCAGGATTCTCGTTCTTTGAATCTTTGGTCCTTATGATTAGTTCCTTTTTAGTGAACGCTTGAGACTTTCTGCTGACCCGTACATTCAATAGTTATGGGATTTTATATAAGTGAGCCTATTCTCAACTGGTGGAAATATCAAAAATATACACGATAAAGTGGTTCAGAAACCAGATATCTCTATCGCAGATAGTTGGTTCAAGATACCCTTATAATGAAACTAACGACGTTGATTACACTTGGTGTGATATCCTTATTGAGTCCGGCTATTGCAGTCGAAGATAAGTTCAGATATGATGGTGGAGAAACAGATGATTATTTAGTTTCACCAGTGACAAATATTGATGATCAGGAATACCCTACTATGACTATTGCTTTGGAAGATATAATAACGCCTGTTATTTCGTTTGGATTGCAAAGAAGAGAAGTTGTAGAGACTGATGTTGTTGAAGTTGTACAGAGTGAGAGTACTAGGGAGAGCACAGTTCTTGAAGTATCAACTACCGCCGTTAATGTCACTGCCAGTGAAGTCACTAGTACTACTTCTGCTTCAAATGATCGTATTATTTCATCTTCAGATGAGGAATTCCCAAGTCCTACGATTAGTGGATACTTGAAAGACAAGAACCCACATTGGGAAATCTCTATCCCTGGTACATTGGGCCCATGGACACAAGTTGGTATCACAGGTAAAGGCGCGACTGACACTTTCCAATTCCTAAGTTCTGAACTATTAGTTGATGGTATTATTGTTCAAGGGGAAGATGTCAGTGTTTCTGATTACATGACCGGTATTATTTTCAAAGATAGTATTGGAAAGTCAAGTGAATTAGTAGTTACTGTTTATGGTGAGGCATTGAAAAATGGTCCATTTGTTAATGATGTGAAAGTTACTATTACCACTTTGGATACGCTGAAGTTTGCAAAGAGAGCTACATATGAATGGGACTTATCGTTTGTTGTTAAAGAGGAAGAAGCTGTTGAGATTGAAGAAGTTAGTAAGAATTTGTCTGAGAGTGACAGCATTACTGAATCAAGTGAGTCTAGTGTTGGGTCACTCGAATCTGCCGGATCTGTTAAATCTTCTGATCAATTAACAATTACTGATTCTGCCGAATCTCCTGCCCCAACTTCAACAGAATCCTCTGAATCTGATTCCTCATCTGAACCAATTGACCCATCAACCACCATAAGCTGGACCACGTTATCCAAATCGCAAACATATTCAACCATTGAACCATCAATCCTCAGCACCTTCGAAGGAAGCGGATCCTTCATTTCTTCCAGTTCGTTCGTTTCTTTAATAATGGCCCTAACTTTTTTCATTCTGTGAGTTTCAATCTCGTCGTTATTTATAATCAGTTCATGGCTTCATGAACTTTGATGGACCATATTTATACCCCTTCGTTATTATTTATAGTGTGCATTCTTGATTTGAGTGACATTTATACTTCTATTCTTCTTGCAAAGGCCTGTTTGTGGAGACACAAAGATGTGCGATGCTTTATACCCCTTTCTTCCGTCAATGAACATGATAATACCCAAGTGTTTTGTAAAGAAGCATGGTCTTTCAGACTTCAGTGAATTCGGATAGTATCAGGATCTGTATATTTCTGCTTTACTAAGCTTACCTGGAGGTTGATGTACCAACGGCATGATCGTTGATACTATTTTTCGTTCTTGAAAAACTATTTGGGTGTTAAACAAGTGGAACTATGCTTCGACCCGGCGAGCCAATGAGTGGCAGTCCAGTCTGCCAGCCGTCCACCTCCACCACCAACAGCATTAGTAGGAACCAGTAGTAAGCATTTTGAGTGAGTCGTGACCCTCTAGACGCGCACTCCTAAACCCTAAACTCCCCACGGACGGATTCATTGTTCCACTTATCAAACCGCACTGAATCTCAATGGTGCCACCACCCCCCATGCCTTTGGATTTGATGCAAACTACAGCTGATCGAGTGCACAGAGAATGCCTATAACCTCTGGCAGTGTGAGTCCGTGACTCGCGAGTCTCGTGCTAAGCCAACGTTTTCTCGCAGGCCCTTCCCAAAAGTGACACATTCTGTCCCCCAGTCTTACTAAGATCAAAGACCCTCAAACGAACTCCGAAAAAGAACCTCCAGCAGATGAAGATCCACTGACCTGCAACAGCTCCCCAAGCCCCATGGGGTCGCCCACAGCCGGGTTCCAGCCTTGTCCAGCAGACCTGGTCTTCGTCTATATATATCTTGCCCTGCTCGCTACGAATTACGTCCCATCGATTCCGCTAGAAAACACAGAACATACGACATAATAGTGCCACCTCTGTACGACCTACTACTCAAACATGCTCAGAACTGCCCTTACCAAACGTACCACTTCGGCCGGCTTAGCTTTACGTTGCTCCTCGTCCCGCTTGTTATATAAGCAGACACTTCCTGCCCTATCATCGCTCCATCATGTTTCTCATTCCTCCACTAAATTGTGTTTCTCCACAACTACGAAAATGTCAAACACACAAATGAAAGGTCTTCAATACTACGGTGCCGAAGACATCAGATATAAAACTGACCTCGCTGTTCCTAACGTCACCAAACCAGACGATGTCATTATCAAGATCGCATACTGTGGGATCTGTGGTTCGGATCTACACGAATTCGAAGCTCCTATCTTCTTCGCCAATGCTGGTTCTGCCATCGGTGACAAAATCAGTGGTAAAAAGTTACCATTGGTTCTGGGTCATGAGTTCTCTGGTGTTGTCCAGGAAGTAGGTGTGAATGTTAAAGATTTGAAAGCTGGAGATCATGTCGTTGTTGATGCAACTGGTCATTGTGATACAAGAAAGCATTATTATCCAGAAAACGTCACTGCTGAAAACTCCAAAACTTGTCAAAGTTGTGAATTAGGATTCACTAACACTTGTTCTGATTTGAACTTCCTTGGTTTAGGTGTTGATAATGGTGGGTTGGCCACATATACTAAATACACTCAAAAGAATGTCCATAAAATCGCTGATTTCATTCCATTGGATGTTGCTGCTTTGATCGAACCATTATCTGTCGTTTGGCACGCAATTGAACTTTCTGGTTTCAAAGAAGGTCAAGATGGTTTAGTCCTTGGTGCTGGTCCAATTGGTTTAGCTTCATTGTTAGTCCTACAGGCCAAAGGTGCTGCTAAGGTTGTTGTTTCTGATCCAGCATTAGCAAGAAGGGAACAAGCGGTCTCTTTAGGTGCTGTTGGCTTCAATCCTGCTGATTATGGCACTACTGAAGAAGCAATTACGGAATTACGTAAATTAGGTCTAAAGGGTGAAGGTTTTGCTGCCTCTTTTGATTGTTCCGGTATTCAACAAACTTATACCACTTCTATTCAGGCAATTAGAGCTCATGGTGTTGCTTGTAATGTCGCTATTTGGCCACATAAATCAGTTAAACATTATGTCATGGATAACACTCTGTATGAAAAGACATCTGTTGGTTCTTTAGGTTATGAAGGTAAAGATTTCGAAGGTGTTATTAAAGCCATTGAAGCAGGTAAGATTGATATTGAAAAATTAAGAACTTTTATTACTGGTAAAGTTGGTCTAAAGAATGGTGTCCAGAATGGATTCATTGAATTGATTAATAATAAGGATAAACATATCAAGATTTTGATCTCTCCTGAATTAGATTGATTTTGATACAGAATTTCCTTCATATAATGTTAATGACCTTTGTATACCTTATTTTGAAAATAATGATGATTTCCTTTGAAAAATCAAGTAGCTCTACAAACCCCATTCAATCAAATATTATTTCTTTTTTGATATATAACAGAAACTATAATTCGTTTCTCTAACCTATTTACAAATTAAATATAAATCATAACATCACTTAACTTCACCCTTTAAGCAATAGCTTCGCCCTTATTCAAATCCTTTGGATCTAAATATTTCTCAAACGCATCATTCTTTTCTTTGAATGGTCTTGGTCCTAATAATTCCAACATATCATTCCTAGTCAGGACTTCTTTTTCCAATAACAATTGTGCAACCTTTTCCAACTCAGCATCTTTCTCTTTCAACAAGTTTCTGCAACGATCAGCACATTCGTTAATAATCTTAGAAATCTCTTCATCAATCAAAGTACCTGTTTCTTCACTGAATGGTTTAGTTAAATCATTATCACCCTTTGGTTCATATGCAACAGATCCAATCTTGGGAGACATACCTAACTTAGTAACCATATTTGTAGCAATACCAGTAACTTTCTTAAAATCATCAGAAGCACCAGATGTAACAGAGTCAAACTTCAACTCTTCTGAAATTCTACCACCTAACGCCATTGTCATTCTATCTTTCAATTGATCAACACTTAATAAATAAATATCAGGTGGTAAATATTGGGCATAACCTAAGGCACCTTGACCTCTAGGAATAATAGAGACTTTTAATAACGGATCAGCAAATTCTAAAAACCAACCACAAATAGCATGTCCTGCTTCATGATAAGCAACAACTTTTTTCTCCTGTGGTGATAATAATTTAGATTTCTTTTCTAAACCAGCAATGACTCTTTCAATAGCTTGATCGAAATGTTTGAATGTGATTGATGGATCATCATGTCTCGCAGCAATCAATGCGGCTTCATTAACAACATTAGCAATATCAGCACCACTGAAACCTGGTGTCAAAGCAGCCAACTTCCCACTTAGATCAACGAATTCCTGTCCTTCTTTACTTATATCCAATAAAACCTTCTTTAAATAGATTTGATAAATCTCTTTACGACCTTCTAATTCAGGTTTATCAATTTGGACATGTCTGTCAAATCTACCAGGTCTCAATAAAGCAGGGTCTAAAACGTCAGGTCTGTTAGTACCTGCCAAAACAACAACATGATCAGAACTGTCAAACCCATCCATCTCAACTAATAATTGATTCAACGTTGTTTCTCTTTCATCATTAGCACCACTGAAATTACCCTTGGTTCTTGCTTTACCGATAGCATCAATTTCATCAACAAAGACAATAGATGGCGCATTTTCTCTTGCAGTTTTAAACAAATCACGTACACGAGAGGCACCAACACCAACGAACATTTCAACAAATTCAGAACCAGAAACGGAATAAAAGGCAACACCAGCCTCACCAGCAGTAGCTTTAGCTAATAATGTCTTACCAGTACCTGGAGGACCTGATAATATGGCACCTCTTGGAATTTTACCACCTAATTTTTCATATTTTTGAGGATGTTGCAAGAATGAAACAAATTCCATGATTTCTTCTTTAGCTTCAGCCATACCTGCAACATCTTTAAATTTAACTTTAACATCAGTATCAATGTTGAATTTCTTAGCTTTGGATTTACCAACACCAAAGATACCTCCTGCACCACCGGCACCACCGGCACCTTGAGCTGATCTCTTTGTTAACCAGAATAAACCACCAATCATCAATAACGTAGGTAAGAATTGATAAATTCCCTTTATTAAATGACCCTCAGAGACATAATTGATAGGAATTCTAAAGTCTTCACCAACACCATTTTCATCCTGTGCTTTTTGTAATTTATGTTCAAAATTCTCCAAAGAACCAATATGGAAATAATAATAATCTAAATCACCACCATTTTGCTGTTTACCGTTATCGTTCAAAATAACACGAACTAAGTTCTTATTAACGACGATTAATTTAGCAACGTGATTCTTATCTAGGAATTTCGTTCTGAATTCTTGGAATGAAATTTCATGCGATCTTTCTGTCACAGTGAATGAGTAAAACATATATGTTACAGCTGCAAGGAATAATAGGATTTCATAAGGTTGGACTTTCAACTGATAAATTTTCATGTTTGGATCAGAGAAATCTTTGGTGAATCTTTTGGATTCCTTTTTGTCATCTGATTCCTCTTCGTCTTCTGGTTTCTCTTCTTTATTAGATTTTGATGATGATGATGATTCTTTGGATTTCTTGAGAGTATCACTTAGACTTCCTTTCTTTAACTGTTCGAATTCTTCTTTGATAAAATCCGTGGCTTTTCCAGCTTCGAGTTGTGCTTCAAGTGTACCTTCTTCCAATAATGAAAACTCTAATAATCCTTCGATTTGCGTTCTCTTTTTCTCAATCACTTTAGAATCTGATCCATCATGATATTGAACATTGTCGAAGACTTCCAAATATCTCTTCAAAAAGACAGATGGTTTTATATAATTCTCAATCAATTCTATCAAAGTTTCTTCAAGGTCCCTCACATCCAACTTCGAACTGAATGTGATCTTGAAATAGGTATCTCTTTCTCTATCAAGTAAATCAGTATCAATCTTCACAACTTCTGGTCTTCTACATTGTTCAAGTAATTTAGCAAACTCTCCTGTTTGTAAATCACCTTCCTTATTAATGAAAAATAGTGGTCTTTGAACATGAAATGATCTAGAAGCAATTATGATGGAACTCATTGCAGTCTTCGATATCAAACTAGATCTTAGTGAACTTCTGAGTAACGTAGGTGCCATTCTGGCCCTTGTTAAAGGTAGCATCCTGGAGACTATCATCTTAGAGGGGGTGTAAATTAATATCACGATGATTTAATTAATCCTGGATGAAAGTGGTTAATATGATTATGCCTGATTGTTGATAATGTGGGTGGCGGAGGGGTGATCCGAATCGCAGTATAACCCGGGTAGTAGTTGACCAAATTTGATGGCTGGGACTTCTATCAGATAGCTCAAAATCTCCTGAATCCAACAACACACAGAGCTGAAACAAACTCACTGTTTTAGACCTCCAAATATGCGTTTGAAACCTTTTGATTTTATGACAGTTCAACAAGCGAGAAAATAACAATTAGAAAACTTCGAGCCAGTATTAAATTTTTCGCGAATTCCTTCTGGCAATGCTTCAAACATCGTGGTTAGTTACATACTATCCGATTGACTGAAGATCATGTTCCTGTTATTCATCATGACTTCTTTGTTGTTGAATCTAAATCAGGCGTTAATATTCCAATGCATAAGTTAACTTTGGAACATTTCTTGAGTATGAACCATGTTCGAGGAAAGCCGGTCTGAAGCTGATTCTGATCAATCCACATTGACTGAACACACTGAAATGAAAAGTCGAAACATTTACAATCTCAACAATAAGATGAAATTAACATCAGCTTAATCAATTTTTGATGTTAACAAGAGATTCCTATCTGGATTAGAAGAGTTATATTTAGCAGGTTTCCAACCAGAAGTTTGTTATATTGATGCTGGTTTAATTACAGAGTTAAATGATATTAATCGTGTTAATTTCATTGCTCTGCTCAATCCATTGGCTGAATTTGATGGTCCTAAAAGAGATGAATAAATCATGAAACCAATGATTGAAGTATCTACTACAAAGAAATCAAAAATTCGAACAAGTAAAACGATGAGTAGAATCTCATATTGGAATAAGTGTTGGAAGGTGTAGTACTCTGGATATCAACACTCAATGCATATCAACTCAACTTTTTTGGTCGAGTTTTTTGACCCATTGTTCGTATTTTTTATTTATGATAAGACATTCTTGATCAGGACCTCTATCTTTGTAGTTGGGATTCACTAGTGCCCTTTGACGGTTGAATAAAGCATTTTGCACAGGTCACACGAAAGAGTCTCTGGTAAAACAAATTTGAAAGTAAATACAGATTTTGTAGGTCATTATATGTTTATAGTACAATACACAGACATTAATCAAAACTGCGTCGTCTCCAATCTTTGCTGTTCCAGAATAGCATTCCTCGTATCCTCATCAACACAATCCTCAAACAATTCAGCAGGAACTTGCGCAAGACCAGTTGGCTTAGCTAGATTATTCAACGATATCCTAGTCTCGTAAATCAATCTTTGTTTCTTACCATTATCAGAATCATTTGGATCAGTCACCTTCGTGTATTTGACTCTTTGTGGTTGTGTGGCTTGTGGAATGAAAGTCAATCCAGTATAGACATCCTTGACACCACGCTGGAGATTGTTCTGTCTCTTGACATTCAAAGTGGAGTTGAAAGTAGATGCTGCTTCTGCATGTTTAAACATCCAGTTCTCTTCATTGATGTGATTAGTTGATCTTAGAACTTTCATTGATTTCAATTCTAATGATTCATATTGTGGTTGGTAAGCTGGCACAGCAGTACCTGATTGATGATACACATTTGAAGCTCCATGCCATGCGACGTATTGGTTTTGATTGTAGTTTTGTTTGTTTGCGGTGTCATCAGGTTGTGCTAATTCACCTTCCTTAACTAAACCTAACTTCTTAACTCTTTCTGGATAGTAGTCATCAGTGACATATCTACCACCAATAATCACTTTAGCACCAAACTCTCTGAATATACTTCTTGCTGTGACCAGACCAATAACACGACCTTTGTATGAATGCGGTATTATATCACGATCGATCAAATCAAACTTCTCGTCTTGGTTCAACACGTATTTATGTAATAATTTATGCTTTTGAAACAACAAATAAGAATCTCTGAAACCAACACAACGCGCAGGTTCCGTAGAAAGCATAAATAGCTTGTTTCCTTTACCCTTGACTGTAAATGTACGCACTCTGAATTTTCTATCTCCTTTCAAATGACCATCTTTATCTATTTTGGTTTCACCTTCTTCATCTTCTGTCAAGTTGTAATCATCATCAATGACTTCGTATGATTTACCTTCATCTGATATGATTGATGGAAACACAGGTAACGGTTTTCTACCACGCTTAGCCTTTTGTGGTCTTGGCTCTGTCTTTTGTTTCTTCGTGGCTGGTTGACCATTTTCTTCTTCCTCCTCTGGATCCTGTGCCTGGTCGTCATCATCCAGATCTTCTTCTTCTTCTTCTTCTTCTTCTTCTGGTTCTAAATCGTCATCATGATCCTCTTCTTCCTCTTCTTCTGGGTCCTCAATTTCAGCGTCTGGATCATCGGATATCTGTGTGCTTTCGTAAGTGGTTTCATTAGCCACAAGACTTTCGCCTTCTTCGGTAGAACCGCGCGTACGTCTTCTGGACATGTCTAATTGCACTGATTTAATACTTTCAGCACAAAAAACCATGTTCAAAGTAACAATTTTCATAAACCAAAACAAATTCAGAAATTGCACCGGAAATCAGCGGTGTGTGGGTTTTCCGTTGATTTCTGTTATTTTAGTCAGCTATTACGTCACTAAGTATGCGCTGACGTAAGTGGTTGACCCACTTTTTGACGTTATCGTTCAACAGTTTCAGACCTGACATCAACACACTCACCCAGGCTAACCCATTGCGCAGCCAAAACGGGCCCACTTGCATCTGCTATTCATTTCGCACACACTATGTCCGAGCTCTCCCTCTTCCTGGACTCCATCTCCCTCGAGGACACGCATACGACCACCCATGAGGACATCTACCACCTGCTGCTTCGCAAACAACAGCACCAATCACCTTCCACCATTTCCAGACACATCCCACCACAAACTCCTCCGAGCCCTCCTCCGGTCAACACCATCAACCCTCAGCAGCTGGGGTCCTCGTACATCTCTGCCTCTGCCTCTGCCTCTGCCTCTGCCTCTGCCTCGAGCTCCAGCTCCACCACCCTGCCTCAGGATTCTGCTTCTGTCTCTTCGTTAGACGAAGACGAAGATCAGCTAAATAACAATCACCACCACAACCATAATAATCATAATCTTAATTCACAGTCCAACAATTATGATGAATTATTTACTGAGAAGAAGTCACCTAGAATGAACTGGGCCATGAATGATGAATTCCACCGAGCTATCCAAACGTGGTTAACTCAAAATGAAAAACAACAAGCGAAATACAATAAGAGAAATTCAGTCAGTGAACCCTCCAACATCATCAGAACTTCATTGACGAAAAGACGTAAGTCTGATTCATCCGTCGCATTCATGGGGCCATCCCTCAACAACACCAACTCTTCAAATCACAATGCAAACCCAATAATACCTTCTGTTTCTCAACCAACGACGAAACAGTCCACTCCTTCGTCATTGAATCCTACAGAAGAGGAAGATCTTGAAGAGAAACCATTTAAGTGTGATTCATGTGTCAAAGCATTCAGAAGGTCAGAACACCTTAAGAGACATATCAGGTCCGTTCATTCAAATATTAGACCATTTCCATGTAAATTTTGTGATAAGAAGTTTTCAAGATCTGATAATTTGGCACAACATTTAAGAACGCATAACAAGCATTGATTTTCAATTTACTATTGCACTATAAGAGATGTTTTACTAAGAAAAGTCTATGTCACGCGATTATTCTACCCACCACCTATGTTTTTATGCTACTATTGATTTTTTATTTATGTTATTTTAGTTCTATTTTACTTGCTATCACACCACCCATTTGAGTGTGTTAGTTACTGGAAAAGCTGCATATGATCCACGAGCTTATTTTACTACTTGCTTTCACTACTTCTTGCTATTTATATTTATTCTAAATATTCTTTAAAGATTTGTGCACGATGCTGATGGTTTGACATTGCAATCTATTACAATTCCATTGACACATGCACATTCTGCTGCTGGTCCTACATCACAGAGTAAGGTCCAACTTGAACAGATGTTTGTCACCATTGCTTGTTGAGACACTCTCTTTTTATATATACATTTATAAAATAGTCTGATTTCTGTTACTGAGCCCGTATTTGGTTCCTAATTGTCGTGAAATTCCGATTGTTTTGATGGTCATTTCCCACTGTTTCCGGCTATATAAAAGTGTGGTGAACATTATTTACCCGGATCTTCTCACGAAAATTCCAAAAAAAGAATTTCCAGTTGTTATCATCAGTTGAGTAGCACGAGACAAAGGTGTAAAGGGAAAAGGGAAAGAATCCCGGGAAGACAGTACAAAGAGCTCACATCAATGACGATAGAACAGATCCCGACTGTGAGGACAATAGAGATTGCGAAGGACCTAGAAACAGGTATGAAGTCGATCAACGAATATGAGATACTTAAAAGGCTAGGAAATGGACGCCATGGAAAGGTTTACCTGTCAAGATCGAAAGCAAATGGATCGAAATATGCCATAAAGGAAATATCCAAAATCACAAAGATCAATATTCTGAATAAGAATCCAGATCTACAGATAACGAAGATTTTAAACGAAATCAATATCATGAAGATCATCCTTAATCATCCCAAAATTCTCAAACTTTATAAGATTCTCAATGACTTCAAATCGAACAAGATTTATTTGGTCTTGGAATACTGTGAATATGGAGAACTCAAGTTTGACAAAGGTTATGGAAATCGTTATGAATTATCATTCATCAAATCAATGATCAGAGACGTGACATTAGGATTAGAATACATTCATTCCTTAGGAATAATTCATCGTGATATCAAACCATCTAACTTATTATTAAATCATGAAAAAGCTGTAAAGATCAGTGACTTTGGTATATCGCATATAATATCATTCATTAATACCAAACGGGATATCAATACTGGATTTGGAACACCTGCTTTCTTATCACCTGAATTATGTGATTGTCATGAACAGAATGAATTGACGGTGTTATTGAATGAAAAAGTGGATATTTGGGCATTCGGTGTCAGTGTTTATTGTTTGGTGTTTGGAGAGTTACCATTCTTGGGAAATAATGAATACGATTTGATCAACAAAATCACTTATGATGCTGTCGATTTTTCACTTGATAGGTTGAATTTGAAAGATGAAGCTGTACAGGACAATGAGAAGGCTCTGTTGATTGATTTACTGAAGAAGATGTTGGATAAGGATCCAAAGAAAAGGGTAAGCCTAGAAAGTATAAAGAAGCATGAATTTGTGATCAATAATTTGAACGAGACTGAAGTTTCCAAATTTCAGAAGTTCAATGATCAATACATCAAAGCGGAACCAATTGCAGAGGTCAATATAAAGAAGACTAACTCAATTCAAAGAAAATTCAAATCATTTTTCAAAAGAAGGACGTCATCAGCAGGATCAGCAACACGTCTTCCTGCTTTGGCAGGACCTAATTTATCATCAGAATCAAAATCAGAAATAATAATACCTGAACCTGAATCAGATGATGAATCAATTCCGATCCCAACACATCTGTCTACACAACTCACGGAACTTTCAAGTTCACAAGTTTTCCAAACAAAGACACCAAACAAACCAGCGATGACAGCACTCACGAGACCACAACTGGAGAAACAAAAGAGTTCATTCACCATCCTTCCTGAAGGTGCGCTTCTCCCAACTGCTAAAATACATACACCGAAGGCATCTGCAGTGACACTACCACCTTCAAACAATTCATTGAACTTAACATCGTTCCTGAAGAAGAAAAATGCAACAGCTGATCAGTTTAATGGATTCTCGATTTATCAGAACTATGGAGATTCAGACGATGACGACTCTGATAATTCAAGCATAGCAAGTGTTGGGAACTACTACAAGTTTGGGGACGATATAATGGGTAGATTCGGTGATGGAGGGGAAGATCTGTTGGATAACAGAGGTCTTGGAACTCCTTCACTGAAGAAAAGTGATGATGGAGATTTGGGAAAGTTTAAGAGTGTCAATGAGTATTTGGATATTTGAAGAGGTGATTTAAGCATTGTATTTTTTGTGTTACTATCTGTTAGGGCTAATTGATACATTTTTAGGTCGTTGTTATAGATTACTGGTAGGGTTCATATATTTGGGTTTCATTTGGGTAAGAGGTTATTATCATATTATGGTGGCTAGATATTTTGTGTTAAAGTCGGTTAACTGTATACCTTCTACACTACCGTAGTGTTCAACATGTCCACTGCTGGGCTTTAGCCGTGTACCTACTTATCAAGGGACAGCTAAGAAACTGGATACAATTCAAGGTTCCTGAAACACAGCTGGCTTCTACACCAGGATTCTACATAATGCACATCCTTTGAACTTTCTTATAGTATATAATTATAACTTCCATCGGATGAAACAGCTCAAGTCTCAGAAAGTTTCACTTGTAAGTTGTCAACTTGGTAAAAGATGTTCATCCTCCGAACTTATTTAGTGAGTCGACCAGAAACAACAGCATGAGAAATAGACATGGACTTTGTTCTATAGGGACAAGCTTCGTACATCTGACTGAAACTTGGAAGATTCCACGGTTCCAACGTGCGGACAATGAAACACGAAGAATCAGGGATCCAATTCTACTGCACGGTCCAAGAGTTCCAATATCAATTCTGCAACGTTGTTTGTTTTGAAAGTATGCACGATCGCTGAAAATATCAGTGTTACTTTTCCGAAGAGGAATTACCCGTGGACTTGTTCTGCCAAAACCAGCTTGAAGTTTCATGTGGAAGAGCTAAATTCGATCGTCGTGTTAGAAGACGTGGTGCAGGTTTGACTGAAAAGAGACAAAAGTCAACTGTTTTAGGAAGGAGTTTAGGGGGTGGATCATAATCATCTGATCTGATGAGGAAGAAAGACGTTCGTTCATGTAGCTGATGGCTGGCCCATCAACTAGCGAACAATTTCGGTGTGCGTGCGCAGCGCGCTGGCCGCTAGAGCTGCTAATTATATATAGGTAATAGTATACCAACGCCCGTGTCCTATCTTTACCTCCAATTAGTCACTTACGGACGTGTAGGGTGAGTCCCGCGTACAGCATGTCTGTGTTAATTGGTTCGTTGAAGTAAGGTGTTGATGCCCACGATCTCATGATGAGAGTCTCGGAACTGTACTGCATTCTGCGAGTGTTTACAAAAATTGGTGGATGACATCTTCTTCGATGATGAGCAGTGAACACAGCATCAACGTTTCATGAATCATTCTCCACATCTCACATGATTAGATCATCCCTTATCGTTCTTGAAATGTGTGAAAGTTGGAGCTATAGCATGGGCTCGATATCGCGGATGGTTCCGTGGAATTATGTACGATCTGTTTGGTAACTGATTTGCCTGCGTCGTTCTTGAACGTTGGAACCACGATTAAAGGGAATCCTGCCAACGATCAATTGACATTAAGGATATTACTCCTAGTGGATAACCAGGTTCCAAAGGAGTAGTTTTTTATTCGATTGTGATATCTCATTGAACCATAACACGTAGTGTTTATCGAGTGTATTACTGTTGAATCTTGATGCACACAATAGTACCAGGTGCGTCAAGTCGATACATGCAATTATATTTAGCCTGGCTAAATCATGTACACACTTGAGCCTGGCCACATAATTTCTCCCAAATATCATAAAGAAACTCAAAATACCAACTCTTGCAACAGAATATGAACCTCAATTCGAATCGCCTTTTGCATTGGAGGGACAACCTTGTGGTTTTCTCTCAGAATGTCACGAATAGCAATCCTACATCGATCATTCAGGATATGATGATCTACAGATGAGGCCAAACCAGCCGTTCCTCCACTCAGCACTGGCATCATGGTGAGTATAAATTTATGTACAAGGCTGATGCGCAATTTGCAACTTTTCCTGCATGAATTTTCCTGATCGAAGTTTGCAACTCCCGAAAGTGACTAATACAGGCAACTGTAAACAAACAACGCCGACTTAGACAAATACTTGCATTTCGTATGCATAATCCTGCGTTATTTGACATTGTATCAATGTTTTGATTCTCCCCTTTCGGGAAACAAGATTATTCTTGCTACAGGTAAATCTTTTGGTGGAAGTTTGGATCGTTCAAATATTTTTCAGTGTGCTTTAAAGATGGAGATGTCACACTGTGGTTGGAGAAAGTCGAATTCGGTAAGTTAACGAAAATATAGCAAGATTTGAGTAGTTGGCCTATCATTTGATGAAGTTTCAAATCTGTCCGAATGAGGCGAGTTACGCAACACTTTCTGCGTCGTGCTAAGATCCTAAACTTGAAAGTTGAGACAGATGGCGGTGGCGGTGTCTTAAAAGCAGAACTTCAGAAATCTGTGCTTCTATTCACATTGACAAGCTTTTGCTACTTACAAATTACGACCGATTACCGAGCGCGTTTTGAATGTTTGAGTTTTTGAGGTGAGGATTTACACATTTTGTTAGCATCTCAAAAGGGAAAAAGAGAAATACAACGGATCATTTTTCTTGCTTGCTGAGGAAACTTGAAACAACCTCCTCCATTTGTATAAAACCATCCAATTCGTCCTATTCCCCCTTTAAAGCCTCGCCAGTAGCCACCATCACCACCACCACATTCCACCCTAAAGCACACACCACACCCGTAACCACCACCACCATCACCATCACCCCTACACTCGCTGAAACCTACACAAATCACCACCATGAACCTCGATTCACCATCCAATATGATCAAGAGCATAGAACAATTCTTTGGCTCAAACGATTCGCCAGACTCTCCTTGTGTGTTATCTAAAAACCTACTCAACAAAACCGGTAGAGCCAGTAAGAGACCAGCTCCACTCGCTACAAGAGACCTCAACACGCTCATGGATCTCGTGGACACCAGATACGACAGTCCCACCTCCACACTTGCAGCAGACCTCTCGGAGAACTTCCACATCGGTCAAGAGATAAAGTAAGTACCTATTTTGTTGCGCAGCCCTGGTGAATTTTTGGACGGACCCACAAAAAAAGTCAGGTCGCCTATTTTTTTCTGTTGTAACTTTTTTCCTTCACCAGCGCTAACAGTAAACAGTGGTATTCGCCCCAGTCACTAACAGTCCTCCTCCAGTCAGCAGTGCAAGCCCCTGTCCAAACGCTCCACATTGTTTGCCAGAATGGAACCACCGCTGCCGCCGACCCGTCCAAGTTTGCACTCAGGCTCATCGCGCAGCTCACGCACCGCCTCAAATGCCTCCATCTCTTCAGTCTGCTCGCTCAGCTCCTTCTCCAGCGTCGATTCTACTTCATCAGCAACCACATTTGCTCTACAGGCGCCATTCCAGCAATCGACACAATCCACTAACGCCAATGGGCCAAGAAAGACGCTTCGAAGAGCCAAAACCACATCTACTGATGCCCTAAATCCAAGAACACTGAAGTCCATCTATGACTTGAATTACTCTGAAAAGTTCGCAGCCATCACCAGTGTTGATAACTTCGATGACGACTTTGATACTGAGACTGAAAATCTGCTGGATAGATTGTGTGTTCCCTCTCCAATCATGGAAAGAACACTTGTGTTAGATGATGATAATGAAGAGAAAGAAGAATTCAACAAGAGAGAGATCGGCTCACCAATACAGAAGAAACCAGTCAGATCCAAGGTTCGTCGTATCCATTCCATGTTTTACTCAAAGAAAGAAATTACGGATACTACAAACATGTTTGGTAATCTGATGAATTCCAAATCTCCAAATTTAGACAAAATCCATGGAATCAATGGTGTCCCAGATGATGATTCTGATGAATGCTTATCTAATTCAATGTTAAAGAAATCCAAGATCGGAGTGTTCAATGTCAAAAATGATTCCATTCCAAGAATCAATGTTCAAACTCTATGTAAGATTCTTGATGGTCAATATAGAGATTATTTTGATGATGTTACTATCGTTGATTGCCGTTTTGAATATGAATACCAAGGTGGTCATATTGATGGTGCAGTTAACGTTTCATCTCAAAGGGAGTTAGAAGAGAAATTCCTCAATAAATCAAACAAGTCCAATAGCTTCCAAACAAAGAAGAATAAACTAATTGTTTTCCATTGTGAGTTCAGTTCGTATAGAGGTCCACTGATGGCTTCTCACTTAAGAACCTGTGATAGAAATATCAATCAAGACAATTACCCACATTTGGACTATCCCGATATTTTGATTTTAGAAGGAGGGTACAAAACTTTTTTTGATTCTGAAACTCAAAGATGTTATCCAAGAAAATATGTTGAAATGAATGATGATAACCATAAGACATTATGTGAAAAGGAATTGACAAGGTTTAAAAGAGACTTGAAAAAAGCCAGTTCTTTCAACAACCTATCATTTGCTGCATCTGTTAATAGTTCATCAACTTATGTCACTTCAACATCTACAACCATCACATCACACAAACTGCATAAGAGAACTTTAACTTCAGGAGGCATTAACTTTTCAAGAAGACCAAGTTTGAAATCACAATTCATAGATTTTTCGACAAGAAGTTCAATTGACAACAACATTAGTGAATCAGATGATGAAAACAAGCCACCAGCCTCATTGAACTTTGGATTTAAATTCCCAAAACCAGTCGACCCAAACTCCAAAATTTCCACAACTAATAATAACATTGATATATCTTCATCAACAACAACGACTTCCAAATTTGCATTACCATCACAACCGCATAATGATACTCCAATAGTCAAAAAGAAACTATCCAGATCATTGACATATAATATGTGATTCTTATCATACCACAACTTAGCATTCATTTGACCATTTTTTCACATTACTCGTTACGCTTTTGTCATCAATTCCGTACGAGAGTCTTTTTGGTCTGTTTATATTCATTAGATCAAGAGCCTTGAATTGGTTGTATTATTTTTTAATCTTTTGAAAATCTATAATGGTTATTACCATCATGAATTGAAACTGTAGTTGACTGATTCAAGTAAACTTCTGGTATATTCAAAAACGATAAAAAGGGAACTAATTAGAATCGTGCTTGGAATATCTTATGACCCTGGAAGAACCTTACGATACCGATCACATTCTAGTTGTTTTCTGGTATAGGATTTCCAAAAAAAGATGATTTCGCCCAGGATCGAACTGGGGACGTTCTGCGTGTTAAGCAGATGCCATGACCAACTAGACCACGAAACCACTTTGCTTTTTTCGTTGGTGATTTTATTTTGATAAGCGCTCATGAGGGCAATCCAGTCCGTCTGAACAGCGAATAGGCTCCAACATTGCCACAGACCACTCCATTTATATAAGTGCTTGAAAAAAAAAATTATACTTATTACTCCTAATGATACAGGATATGAATCAGTATTGGTGAAGTTCTAGGGTTTAGTATACGATAGATTATCCTGTAACGTTAACCATCAGCTGAGTTTATAGTTACACCAATAGCTAGTCTTTGCTAGAAAAAGAAAATTCTAAAAATAAAAAAACCAATTCCCTGCTATTCTCCCAGACCAGAGGCCGCAGAAGCCAGAAACAACTATATATGTGAAATCGTACTATCGACCGAAAGGATATGTACGATTGTATTTGGATAGTATTTGGATAGTATTTGGATAATATTTGGATTGTAATTTCGATACTATATAAGTTAACATATTTGGATATAATTTGGAGAAGCTAATGATATTTATAGTAAAACATCACGGAATGTATTTGGAAGATCAACGTTAATCGAACCACTAATAAGATCGAATGATCTTATTTCTTTTCTTGTTCAAAACATCTGACCACTATGGATAAATGATCGTTTTAATATCTTTCATCTTATCAGCATGTCTGAACAAAAGTGCATGATTGATCATTCACTTTCACAATATAGAGTAAATTTAAAGTCGTATATTATGTTGGGAAAAAAGATGCAATCTAATTTCTGTGAAACAGGTCGTCAAAGCGTTTAATGAATTATGTAATGTCTGTTGTACAAATACAGTTTAGATTATGTGTTTGGATTAAGTTTGGTTTTAGATCAATCACTGCTCGCCTGTCCTCTCTGTACATAAGTATGTTTTCTAGATAGGGAAAACATCTCTATATATATTCTATCCAGCATCTTAAGCCCTAATAAGTTCATGTCCGCATCTCCGAACGGCATTCAACTAATACTCTCTATGAGTTTCCATTTACGTTCAATACTAGCAATCACTAGGGTAACTGCTACTATTTTCACAATTTCAATTACAAATTAGAGAAATTGAAAGTGCCTTTCTAGTTACCGGCACTACCGCCGGTATATCAGTGAAGTCATTAAATATCGTAATTGACGTTAATCCTAGTAGAATTACATACTGATGGCATCAGTTGATATTATTCGTTTCCTCTTTGTATCATGAGTAGCAAGCAGCTCTGATCATGACTAGTGGATAGCGTATATATATATAATAATCTGAGGTTTCTATTATATACATGACCTTCATGATGAGACGTCCACCTCTACTTCATGAAAAATATTCCAACCTGGAAAAGATTCTACCAACTTGTGACATATCCTCAGCTGGGAAACGCGTTCTAATATGTGAAAGTGAATGATCAATCACGCACTTTTGTCTCAGACATGCTGATAAGATGAAAGATATTAAAACGATCATTTATCCATAGTGGTCAGATGTTTTGAACAAGAAAAGAAATAAGATCATTCGATCTTATTAGTGGTTCGATTAACGTTGATCTTCCAAATACATTCTATGATGT